>CABFVX010000072.1:173992-192533 GCA_902151425.1 Timema shepardi
CCCCCCAATTGGAGTAAATATCATACATTTATAAAAACTGAACAGGTAGTAAGATGCGGCAATAAAAAAAAATAACAAATCGGTATCAGAATTAACAAAACATGACAGTCCAGTTTATGAGGAACTTATTTTACTGAAACATAACTTAATGAAATGTCAGTTAAAACGTTTCTAGAGGGACCCTTTCATTTTTAAAGGGTATGTGGAAGGGTGAAATTCGATAGGGAGACCAAGACTGGAGTACATGATTCACATAATCGACGAAGTTGGCAGAAGAAGGTAGGAATATGTAAAAAGATTTGCCCAGGATAGTCAAAAGGTGGATTGCTGCAGAAAACCAATCGCAATATCGATAGCCACGTGATGAAGGGTATTAAAATGCAATTTAATGCTTAAATTGTTTATTTAGGTACATTAATTAAAACCTATTTTTGAATTTTATTGGGGTATTTAAAATTCACTTTCCGAACAGATGGATTATATTACACGCGACTTCTAAAATATCTTAAATTAATAAATTATTCACTGCTAAATATAAACCCTGGTTTCCTCAATAATAATTTTTTTCGCTTACCCTACCAATACTTTTAAATTAATATTAAGACGTGATATTGACTAGGCTAACATCTCTTAATCTTAAAACTGAAATTTTTATACAAGTCATAACATCCAGTTTTCTACCCGTCAACTCACCATCGTGAAAGAGGATAGCACTATTTCAACCACTATAATAATTCGATCATGGCAAGAACCAAACATGGCCCCTATATCTTATCAGGCGGTCACGAGACAGAATGATCTATGATATCAGTTATTACTCTCCTCAGTCTACTATTATTATTATTATTATTAGCACCGCGTCTTACTACCCGTTCGGGTTATACGCACTTTCGCTTATGTGTAATGGTAGGGTGATTGTGAGATAATTGTGAGATGAAATGGAGGACCTACAGTTTAACGTGGAATCCGAACCACGGCGGAGGCCTGGCATTCTCCACATTCACAAGATGTTTTGTCATAGGTGAAGGAAGGGTTTGGTAATCGGATAAATCTTTGCCGGGACCAAGGATTGAACCCCGGCCGCCAGTATACTCAGTCTACTCAAAAATCATCTGTTATTAGTGGTGTTTTTTTTCATCGCGTCTAACTACCTTATGAGGTTGTACGCATAACTAATTAGGCTAATGTGTTAAAAATGAGGTTAGGTAGACTCTAGGGGAATTATAACAGCATTTGCATGGAGGGAAAGTGAAAAAGCACTTAAGAAAATCGACCCGGAGTACACCCAACCTGGATTCAAAGACTAATCTCTGTCATTGACAGTTTAGTCTATTGCGAGAGAGACGCTTTGGACCATGTGACCACTTATGTTAATTTTACTAATTACAGCAATATTAATAACTTATATAAGGATATATATATTAGTAAGTAATATTATCAGTAAATAGACAAATTTTAATGTGAAGAATTATATTGACAGCTAGAAAAGTTCCTCTCACGTATTCATCCATCAAGTTATGTTATAAGCAGTTATAAGCTTTGATATATATTATAAATACCTATAAAATAACAATTAATAATATTGTAAAATGTGATCAATTTTGTCCATCATTTAAATGGGTATGTATTTTACAGATGTCTGTTTCTCAAAATTATACTAAAATTCAAAACCATTGCTAGCCGTAAGTTTTAAAGATCCAATCGATATTCTCTTAGTGGATGATAATAGATTACCTATTCCATGGTTTTCATCAAAATCGGTAGAAATTCTATCAAGGGTGGTTGTGGTAGCCTCTTCGAAGTCTTGACCGCAGCACAACTATACACATTCACCTGAAATTTAAAATAAATTCATTATAATGGATCGAGCAAAATATTGTTTATGTATATATAGAGTAGTTTATTATCCATTTTTTACACATATTAATTAAAGGAGGATCACTAAGGATTTACAAAACACTTTGTTATTGCTTTCGACTACCCCTCCTGTTTCAATTTACCCCCCCCCCACACTAATTCTGATATACTTCCTCTAAATTAAATCTTCCTTATACATTATACATAAGCGTACAACCCTAAAGGGTAGTAATATGCATTGTCAAAAAATAAATAAATACAAATAAATAAAAAACTGTGCGATCTCCTGGTTTTTCAAAATATTTACTTCGCTCCCTACAATTAGATGAAACCGAAAGCCCTCCTAGAGAACTTATTCAACACTCAGTGCTAATAACGAGACGTTAGTTAATATAAGATTTTTAAATATAAAACTAACTTTGAGCAAAATAATAATATTTAGCACCGCGTCTTACTACCAGTTCGGGTTATACGCCTTAAGTACTAATTACTCTAATGAATTAGGAATTGGGAAGGTTGAATTAGAGGAAGTAAGCCCACATTTGCGTGGAGGGAGAGAGGAAAACCATTTAGGAAAAACCACCCCCAGTTCACACGACCGAGATTCGAACCTCGATCTCCCCATCCTCAGCAGTCGAGCTTCAACACGACAAGTGCGTTAGCCAACTACGCCACCGAGGCAGGGTTTTGAGCAAATACTTAGATTTGTAATTGTAAGGTTTTTTGACTTATTCATAAAGTCCCCTATTTTATCATCCCCTTGATTACCTCCCTTTACTTCCCATCACATCTCACTCACTATCCGCACAACCTATAAGCGTACAAATTAGGCTAATGAAGGAGGAATGAAAAAGGTTGAATTTAGAGGAAATGTATCAGAATTTCAGAGAGGGAAAGTGGGAAACTATTTAGGAGAATACACCCTTTACAGACCATGGCGAGATTAGAATCTATACTTCTCTGTCAATGATAAACTATAATATTTGAGAACAACATTAAATCCACGTAACCACTGATGTGGGTAGCTACACTTTAATTAAATCTAAAAAAAATCAGTGCCTTTAATTACATAAATATTTGATTAGTAAATATATTGCTAAACACCTTTAAATTTAGAAACAGATTCCTATATTATAAAGTATATAGTAAACAAGTTGACTTAAAAGGTTTAATAAAAGTAACATTAAGTATATACTACGTTAAATTAAACTTAGTTCTCCAAAATATTATCTAATCTACAAATTACACTATTAAATCTTAAACGCGTTTAAAAAAGAAGCATGTTAAACACATAAATGATACTTACAGCTGTTTAGAGAAAAGGTGTAGGTAGTTCTAAAAACAGAGAAACAGAAAATTTCACTTTATTTTGATTTTCTCTTTTTCTCTACAAGGGTTGAATTTATGATTGTAAGGGTAGAAATAAAAGTAAGAGAGGGGGAAAGGAGCAATGAAAAATGGCTTGACACCTTGGTGCTAAATAGAAAACAAAAGGAGGTAGTAGGTTTTTTAACATCTTGTTTTAAAACAATTAGATGAAACATTTGGACGTTTAAATGTGAGGATAAAATGGTACTAAATCACGTAAATTGCAGAAATAAAAATTATATTTCCAACAATAAAGGTTTTAATAAACAGATAGGGCTCTTTTTTATATTATACCAAGTATTTCAATTAAAAATAAAATATAATATTCAGAATTTTTATTTTATGGAGATTAAATTTATATTTTGCTTTTTCATAAAGATACAGTACTCTAGTCATGAAAATGTTTTAACTGAATATGGTGATGTCTCTTAATGTTTTATGTGGCACCAAAACTAAAAAAAAAAGTCTTTTCAACTATTTATTTCTAGATTATAATGTTTGTCTGTAGTTTATGGTTTGATGGATTTAGTTTAAACTTGATGCTTATTTGTTATGTGACCGTTTCTTTAGGAGAAGTCTTGAGTATGATTCTAGTTAAATAATGATTAATGGTGAATATTCTTTGAATTATAAAATTTTCGAAAACTACTCTAGTAATTTTTTTCAAAATGACTATCTGGTGAATATTTTACATAATAAATAGCTATGTATATTTAATATTCAGAGAAAAAAATTATCTAATGGATAATTTACAACTTAATAAACATGAAAAAATAAATGTGGTTGTGTCACTCAATTTATTTAATTATTTTGTTCAACATTAATTACATTAGTAAGCTAAATAATTGGGTTGTAGAAGGAGGGTATATTTTCACAAAAGTATATCCACTTAAGTGCGAAGAGAATATTAGAACATTAAACCAATGATAAATATACTATTGGAGAATAAACTCAGTGAATCTGGGTGGGATTTGAGCCCGGACCTCCCTGTCAACATGGACCATGTTCAAGGCTTGTGTCACGCTTAGAACAACAGCTTTGTGTGCGTGGGATAAAGGCCTCAACCTCAACCTCGTTTACTTTGGTAATCATGACAGGGTAAGAGCTTTAATTTTGGTTGTGTGTACTGAGGTAGTAATTCATAATTCTTTTCACACTATCGATCCACAGATGTTGCAAACTTGGGGAATTGTAAAATATTTTAAGTAGATTTCATCTTGGCTAAACGCACTTAAGGTGGGGAAGAAGGTGAATTTAGTTAAGGTCATATTAGTAATTTTTGTGAATAAATCCAATAACCTAAGTTGTATATGGTTTGAATAAATATTTACCAAAAATACTACGTCAATTTCTTAAGCAGTTTTTAATAAATTATTTAATAATAAGTGGTATTTTTATATGTTATTTATTTAAAATCCGTTGAATATGACAAAATTACATAAACATGGGAAATCCTATCTAAACTTGCCATTACATGATATGTATGTAACGTATTTAATGTTGATAAATATTAAAACCCATAATTGAAAATTGGTGGATAGTCTGAACCGATAGAGACGTGGTGTGAAGAGATAATAAAATACTTCGGACTGTTTGACCATCGTATTAAGAAAGTAAAAAAGTCAAATCATAAACACCTGAAATAAAAAAAAAACTTTACTTTTAATTGAGAGCTAACTATTTATTGGGACCTATTTTTTGCCTTAAAGTCACCTGCACATTCCGTTGAAAATTATAATAGTTAATCACGAACAAAATTATAAATTTAATAGACGTTTTTTTTGCTGGGCTAGTAAAAGTCAAAATTCTATGATGAAGAAAGATACTAACATCTTAACAAAATAGATTTAATTTAGTAGTAACATTTATTATAAATATGGTTTTGGTCAATGTTCACATCTTTGATCTAATAAATGGTCCGTGATTAAAACTGCTAATAATGAGTTTTGTTTTTGATATTTTAGGGTATTCGTAACTTTTTCCACATCTTGTTGGGGGCTGTTTGAATTTAATAGTAGTGTAAAACTCAGAAAATACAAAACAATAGTTTCACAGGGCGTTCTCTATAGTAGTGAAACATGGTCTCTCACCTTACACGACGAAAATAGATATAGGATGTTAGAGAACAATGTGCTTAGGAAGATTTATATTTGGTCCAAAAAGGATTGAAGATATCGGGCAGTAGAGGACGTTTTATATTGCTAAGTTACATATCTTGTACTCATCACAAGCCACTGTTATGGTAGTCGGTGGGCAGGACATGCAGCGTGAATGTAAGAATTTATTATTATTATTATTATTATTATTAGCACCGCGTCTTACTACCCGTTCGGGCTATACGCACTTACGCTAATGTGTAATGGTAGGGTGATTGTGAGATGAAATGAAGGACCTACAGTTTAAAGTGGAATACGAACCACGGTGGAGGCCTGGCATTCCTCACATTTACAAGATGTCTTGTCAGAGGTGGAGGAAGGGTTTGGTAATCAGATAAATCTGTGCCGGGACCGAGGATTGAACCCCGGCCGCCAGCATAGAAGTCTGACACCTTAACTCTAGACCGCCAGGTCACCAAGTAAGAATATAAAACCGTGTGATAGGGATAGTTGGCGCACCGCAGCAAATAACTTTCAAGTGCCTATTGACATAGAGTACGTAAGTAGGTAGGTGTGATAGGTGTCAGGAAGGTATAGTTTATTTTAAATGTAAAAATATTTGCTCGGAGGACATTTAATAAAAAAATGTCCTTATTGTACCCATCTGGGACTTGGTCCACTACCTTATAAACATACTAAACGAGCTTGACGTTTGGTCTGCCTGACCATCAATGCGGATACCAGAATGTAAGGTTAAATATGCAAACACTTTTTAAAAATTCGTATCTGGACTTTTAACTTTTAAAAACTATAAGGAGTGCTTGAAAATATTTAATTTTCATGTAGCTGAATTTTAAATGAACACTACTGAAACTAGCATACTAAATCTTAAACATTTTTAAAATCTAAGTTTTATAATTAGATGTATTTCAACTAATTCTGGTATATACATAATGGTTGTGAGATATAATTTAATCATTTTATAAAACACGTTGAAAATGATTGTTTCCCATTTATATAGGCTATCAGAAGCTTACCAATCTAAATGCACCTGATAGTAAAATGTATTTTAGTTTAACTAAATGAACCTTCATATTATAAAGCATCTTTTGGAATAAATTACCGTACTGGATATCTGGTTGGAACTGAACCCTGTACTACCTAGTAACGATTCGTGAGTGACGAACCTTTACACCAACTCTACCCAATCGCGTTCCCTATTTAATTATAGACTTGGGGACCTTTCTTTTGAGGGGTGAACTGTCACATCATCAAATCCCCTTCCTTTATCGAGTACCGCTTCTGTATTCAGTGTAATGTCATAGCCAGTGACGTCAAGAAAAACAATTGGTGTAGTCCATTACCAGTAACTTGGACATTTTCCGTAATTTGAAAGCTTATTCTCAAACATTTTTATATAAATTAACGTTGCATAAATGTCGATCATGTTTAAAACTGGACAATGCGAATAAACAAATGAATGAACCAGCTGCAATATTTAATGTTTTGTTAACTTTTAAACGTTAAGAAAAGGCCAAAGTTATTGTGATCCAAATATAAACCCACTAGCCTTCCAACTCAAGACATGCGATGGCGTGCCTAGGTTTTAAGAAGGAGGGTGACACTTGTTAGTCTTTGATTGATGAATTTGGAATTTATCCTAACTCTGCAAACAATGAAAGGAATAGTTTTAATTAATTAAGAGGGCTGATATATTTCCACGTTGTATCAAAAAACTCGAGTATTATTAAAATACATAATATTTTTATAAATTATAAATAAATAATTAATAGAAATTTATGGCAATAAATATTTTGTTAATACTATGTTGAAGGTAATAATATTATAAAAAACAAATAGCGTATAACTAAAACGGGTAATAAGAGGCACTACAAAAAACCTAATAAAGTTAATTAACTTATTACAATGTAATTTTACATTTGAAAATTTATTTCTGAGTGTTTTTACATAAAATGTTTTCACACACACACACACACACACACATCTCTCTCACTCCCTCCACACAAATTCTGATACATATAGTATAAATTAAACCTTTCCAATTCTAAACTCATGAGTGTATTTAAATGCGAACAGCTGAGCTGTGTATTAAGGCGCGGTTATAAAAATATATCTGAACAGACCATTTTAATTTACATAGGCCTATTAATGATATTTTTAAATTAGAGTTGCTGTTAAATTTAGTTCCTTGTTCATTTAATATCTTATACCCCTTAAAATATAATTAACCTAATAGATACATAATTGTTAAATATGACTTATTTTTTTAATGTGTCTCACTTTTTGTGTCTATTTCGATGTTATCCCTTTTAGAAAATATATTATTCTTTTATACAAAACTTTCGGGGAAATGATCTACCCCTAGATGAGATATGATCCTTTACCTTTAAGTCACTAGCCAATAATACAATATGATCTTGATCTTTAATATTCGTTCCTTTCGTTGAAGTGGTAGTTATTTTTTTATGTTTTGAAAAAGTTGAGAGTACTATACATAATAATATAAATAATAGCTCAAGTTAGAACGATGTAGCCTATTTATTTCCTATCATGCATTGCTAAGGCCGAGTAGAATTGTACATCATTTTAATATACTGTACTTGTATTTAGTGAAACTAGGTTAGTTGATATATTATCTGTGAATTAAATTTTGTATATATATATATATATATATGTATATCATATATATTTAAGTGTATATACATAAATCTATATATTCATAAATACATATGTATGTATTTATGTATGTGTGTATATATGTATGAATATATGTATATATATATGATATAAATACATATATATGTATATACATGTATATATGATATAAATACATATATGTATATATATGATATAAATACATATATGTATATATATATGATATAAATACATATATGTATATATATATATATGATATAAATACATATATGTATATATATGATATAAATACATATATGTATATATATATGATATAAATACATATATGTATATATATATGATATAAATACATATATGTATATATATATGATATAAATACATATATACATTGATACATATACATGTATTTATGTAAACAAGGTGTTAAAATGTTGTTGTTAAAAACTTTGGGATCATGTATTAGGCCTTTATCACTGAGTAGAAAAAGTCTTAGTAAACATGGCTACGCAAACTTACTCAAACAGAAATTCAGGCATTTTGTCTTTCGGTAATGTAAATAAAATAAAAAAATAATTAAATGTTATTTGTGTTGCATTTCAAAATTGTATTTCCACGTCACCATAAAAGGTATGGTTTCCTGCTATTTCCAAACAAATTTCACATCTTCAAATCAGACTGCCAAGTGCTCTTTGTAAAATCCCTGGTGGTCTCACTCTAATCGTCTAACAACAATTTTCCACTAGTTTTAACTCTTGTAGGTCTATTATTGGATATGAGTACACTAAGCTTGTTAAGTATCCCTAAACAAATATTTCCGAAGGAATTAGGTCAGGAGACTGGGGGAGGTTGCCATGTGACTGGACCTCCTACACCTAACCATCTTCTATTAAATGTGTCATTGAGGTAATGTCTGACAACTATCGAAAATGAGGTGGAGTCATATCATGCATTAGCAAACATGCGTTGTTGTTCCCTTACGGGCACGTCCTCCAATAAATTGGGTAAAACACTCATTATACAATTATATTAGCCTGCACAATCTAGTCTGTTCGGCTAAACGAATTGTCCTATTAGTCTGTCTCCTAAATTGGCCGGCAAAACATTAATTTAATATCACTATTGGTGTCTTAATTCAATAATTTCGTAAGGATTTTCATCTGCTCATACGAGATTTTTAAGAGAATTTTCACAATTCCATCTCAAATAAATACTGTATTATCAGTAAAAATAATTTCAACAACAAAGCCCTGGTTCATATTTTGGCCAAACACCACCCTTGCTTGATAATCAGGGGGATTGAGAGCCTATGTTCGTCGAAAATGGTATGGGTACATCAACTGTTCACAAAGTATTCTTCAGAACCGAGGTTCATTAATACCTTCAATAGCTGAGATTCTTCTTACATTAAATCTTGGATTCAATTTCAACTCTTCTCCAAACATTAACTTACATATCAGGAGTATAAACACTTCTAGGACGACCATGATCCATAGCACGTAGTTATGAAGAGCTATCTCCACACAGTCTTTAGTGGATTTTCACAAATAGTGAATGAAATAAAATGTTGTGATAGTTTCCTCTTAGAGATGACGTGTAGCAGCATAGTTTCCATTGCTATAGCTATATATAAAATGCATGTTGTCATTTCCACATCAGAAAAAAAGTATTTCCTTATAAACCTACTAGCTGACCCGGCAAACGTAATTTTTAAGTAATTTCTAGTTATTAATAAAATAGGAATGATTAATAGTTAATATGAGAGTTACACTGAGATAGCAAAATAATAATTGTCAACGTTACTACTACACTTGATGCATAAACAATAATGATGGCCGACCACTGTGTAGGGAGTGAGAGAAGTCTTAAGCCCGCCGCACATTGGACGCAGGGCAGGCGCAGCAGAGGGGCAGGCGAGGAAGAGGAAAATCTGTAATACACGTGTTCTTATGGGTTACCGCACATTGGACAGAGTGCAGGTGCAGTGTAGGGATAACTCTTTCACACCTCTTTCCCGCCTCTCTCTGGTTGTAGTAGACGCACAGTTTTCCTGTGTCCTCTGCGCCTCTGTCACGTAGTTTTTGTGTTTCGTGATGGAACATCTTATTCAATTAGTTCAAGACCATCCAGTATTATATGAAACAAGCAATCCAGACTACATGTTACTCTTCGTTTTGCTTTCTGATTTACGTTAAATTACAATAACGTAGTAGCTATCACTAATAATATTATTTTATTATTTTGTAACTGTTAATTTTTTTAAATTTAACCCTTTTAATTGCCATCAAGTATAATACCAACAGTTAAAATTGATTATCTTACCTTAAACACACTGCTAGTTTTTCTTTACTTCCAATCGGTTCCTGAGCGTTACATTCTTTCCCTGTGATGTCATTTTCAATGAGATGATGAACTTCATCAAACTGAATTCTATCCAATCGGTATGCTTCCCTAAAAACATTGTCTGGAACTTCTAATGATAACATGAACTCACCATGGATCTTTCTTTTTTTCATGTAGGTACTCAATTTTCCAAATCGCTTTTTTTTTTTTTTACTAAGAGAGTAGAATAAAATTAAATTATTTAATTGAGAGTCCGACTCGGAATCCAAATCTATCAGAAGTTCCTCTAATTCACACGCCATATCACGTCTTCTTGTACTAATGGGTGAAAGCTCCCTGACTCGTTAAAAATCTGCGGTGACCTGCAGAAACCTATTCCTGTGCTGCGCCTGACCTCTGCCAGGACTGTGTTCAATGTGCGGTGCCTTGCAGAAACCTCTTACTGTGCTATGCCTGCCCTCTGCCTGCCCTCTGCCTATGCTGCGCCTGCCCTGCGTCCAATGTGCGGCGGGCTTTATTGTGTGAGAGAAACGGGAGACCGGCTTCGTCTCAGGCTGGGTCAGAAGTGACACCTGTAGACAACTGGCGGGGATAACTAATTAAATGACGATAGATCAGTTATCGACCGGGGATGAAAAATGATTTAATTACTAAAATGGCGATTAAAAAATAGGGGTTGGTGATAAAAGGGTAAAAATTTAGGGTTAATTGTATTTTTTAATGCGACATAATAAAAAAAATAAAGATATTAAAAAGATGTCTAAAAATTTTAGAAAAATGTTAAGGGTGGACCACCCTTATCACTAAGGGGTATGAAAAATAGATGTTGGCCGATTCTCAGACCTACTCAATATGCTCACAAAATTTCATGAGAATCGGTCAAGCCGTTTCGGAGGAGTACGGGAACGAACAATGTGACACGAGAATTTTATATATAAGATTAAAACACAATTAAGACATTTTTAACATCTCCCACAGTTACAAAATTTTGAGTAATGTTATTTTTAACAGGTGTCAACCAAGGTTTTATGTTAGGTACAAAAATTAAATTCAAATGAAAACTCATGTGTACATAGATCCACATCCCCTCTAGATGGCTCCACACATCACACGTCCCCTATCTCAAAATGTTCAGTAGATCATTTTCTTTGACCTGTTTAGTTTTTGAACGCTTTCACTGAAACATCCTGTATATATCCGTGCATATAATATGTGTAAGTATATACATATATATATATATTCATACATTTAACTATATATATATTCATATGAACATATTTATCCATATGTATATATATATATATGGTTAAATGTGTTCATATATATATATATATATATATATACACACAGGTTGATCGGAAACTCAAAGCCCAAACTTCCCACATAACTTGATTGAACCAAAAGTAATACAAAATCTCTATAGACTTACATCCGGAAAACTACGCTATTACCATTAAATTGTGTTCAAAGTTTTAGCGTACAGCGCCTGAAGAACAAAGCTGTCAAGCATGCGTGTACAATAAGTTGCATAGGAGTTGGGTGCACGGCACTGCACATGTAATAAAGGCAAGCACTTTATGTGATGTAGGACCATTAATGATGACCCTCACAACGTATTCGCATTTCTAGATGGACTTGTGTGTTGTCTACTATTAAATGTTGTATTTTATGATGGCGTACTCTAAGATAGCAAGGTGTGAAGTATAGCTACTATGCAACCTGTTTGTCACGCATGCTTAAACATCTTTGCTCTCCCGGCGCTGTACGCCGAAACTTTGAACACAATTTAATGGTAATAGTATAATTTTCTGGCTGTAGATGTACAGAGATTTTGTCTTACTTTTGGTTCAAAAAATCATATGTGCAATTTGGGATGTTAATTTCCGAACACAGTATATATATATATGCAGGTATCGTATGTATATTTATGTATGTAGAAAAAAAAATGTGTGTATTTATTAAAGTGATATATTATTATTTTAGAGAAAGATCAGATTTTGGACAACCTTTAGGTAGTAAATAAATAAATAATTAACTCAATACTTGATTTTAAGACTTTAAAGTGTGTCCTTAATAGATTGAAACTATGTTGTCTATGTGACCTCTGTATTGTTGAAAGCAGAATTAATGTTAATTAATTATCACTTGTAATATTCTTTAGTACCGGTATATTATATAAGAAAAATACAACTCTATATATTCTTCATTCTTACTTCGATTTAACCAGTCAAAGGGTGATTTATCTGTCTATAAGATAGTTTTTAAATATTCATCATCAAAATTTACGGTATAATCTAGTCAGTTTATACCTAAAATAGCCTGTTTACAAATTTATCTGATCTATTGGGTAACCATGGCAGGACGGGTGGTTTGTGACAGCTAGTAAAGTTATAATATATACATTCACCAAAACATATGATCTGCAAAGCCATATGTCAATTCATTGTTGATTTGTGCAGTCAAAGCATTCACAAACATAAACACAAAAATGTTTTTATAATCAAAATATGTTTTTACATTATTGAAACATGAACATATGAAAATTACCGTTTTAATGTTTATTTTTCGGGAAGAGATGTCTATAGGTCACTTAAAAATGCTTTTCCAACGAGAGCTTCTAAAATGCGGTGTTCTCCACTGAAGTCAAGATGGTGAAGCAGCCAAGAAAAGAGTGATTGATGACGTTTCACAATCCGTCTTGGGGCTGTTTTCTTGTGCTGTTTACAAAACAAACAAAAAATGGTTTTTGAAACTAATATTTGTATGTATTTCACAATAAGTAATATAAAATATTTTTTTTGGTCAGTTATAACAATATACAAATGTGAGTATAATATTATTAATGTATTATATTATGGACTATAATATTTATTGTAGCCACTACAACAACAAAAAATAGTTTTATTAAGATATTTTGTTATTTCAATAAGTTAGGAAAACGTATATTATACAGGAATTCCTAGAGAAGTATTATTAGAGTTGTTTCATAAAACTTTCTATTGATAATATAGTGTTTGTAAGAATATAATATTACTTATTTCTGAATAGGTTGACATAAGTCACTTTTGGTCAATGTATTCAATAAAAAACCTTCACCTCTACATAGGTGAGTGCCCTATAAATATGCGTTTTATATTCTTATTTGTGTTAGCTAATTTGTAGAATTCCTTTACGTTACAGGGTTAATGTTCAATATTAGCTGAATAAAAATTAACAAATTGTCGAGCATTAAAGTCACAATTTTACAGATTAATAATAATAAGTATGAAACATCGAACAAAAATTAGTAAGAGATTTTCACTAGTTAAATTTAAATATTGGATTATTTTTCAGTGTATACATTAAAACAGAAAGTTGAAATGTATTTAAAGGGTGTAGGATTGCATCCAGCCACTTGCAAAAACCTTCTGGTGTTTATAATTTTGAAAACGGGTTGGAACACTAGCGGAATCCTCTCAGGTGTATACTCTTTACTCCCATCTGATCGTGTCTCTTTACAAGTCTCACTTATCTATGATAGCAAGAGATATTAAGACACGAATGTTGATATGTATGTTGTGCCGAGTTCTCGTCACTCATTTTTTTGGGACCGCGCACCGCGTGGTTTGCCCATTCCCCCTCCCCTTTCTTGCCGTGCGCGGTTGGCTGCGCACGGCCTCGTCGCGCCGTGGCGCGTCGGGTTGAGTGGCTCGTCCACTCACTCTGGTTTAGGATTCACGCCCATGAGGGCCGAATGTTCACGAGCCGTTGGCTCTTCGGTTCTAGGCCTGTTGAGAGCAGTTTGGAGTGACTGCGAAGTTGTAACTTGCGGGAATGGAGATGGGGTTTCTTTTAATATACAGTTGTGTAACCGAACCAACCAAGGAGTGGAATTATAGTCGTGAATAAATACTAGTGTGACAACATCCTGAGTGCCTTCTTCGTACAACCCCTTCATAACGACTTGTTGTGCCGCGCCCCCAAGTCTGGTGCGCGAACCCCTAACATAGACACCGGTGAAAACGGGGGCTGACACATTGTCACCCACAGCATTGGATGGGTCCACGAGAGGTGGGGGCACAGATGGTTGCAGAGCGTGGTTTGCGTTTTCACAAGCGTTGTCACTGGTTGTCACTGGTTGTCACTCGTCAGCAGCCCATTCGACTAACCTTTCGGCGAAGTGAACCGAGTTGTTTCCCGGCGAGGCGAGAAGGATTTGACCCCCTTAAGAAGATACTCAACCCAATGGCGTGAATCATCGTTTTCATCGCTGCCATCTCCTAGTACTTCAGGAAATCTACGTACCAGCTAAGTTGGCTTCAACTGTATTTTTTCTAAATCATTTTTTTTTCTCTCAAATGGGACTCAATTAACTCTTAATGATATGGCTATGTTTGTTGTGTTATTCTTACATTGCTACTAGTGGACATGTTAAACGTTACTGAACTATTTAACACTAGTTTCTTGAAACTATTAACTTTAAAGTGATATATATCGCTATTATCAAACTTTAGCTAATTTTCAGTGTTATTATGTTAATAGTTAACCAAACTAAAGGGGAAGCTTAGGATTGGGTCGCTCACGCAAATGTTTCTGATGACGTAGAAGCGTTAAAATCATAACTATTTTTTGAATAATTTATTTATATCGGTAATAACGACCCAAGAGATAGTTTTGTTTTAATTAATTTAGGATAGTTTTCTTTTCTATTTGACATGTGGGGAGGGGCAACGCCATATGTGAGGCTAGTATTTTTTTGTTAATATATTAGTTAATAAGATGTGCCGATATTACAATGACGTATCACTTTCGAGCAATGACAAGGTTTTGAATCGGGGAAGTACACAACTTACCCGAGTTGAACCATTGGGTCTTGTTTGTTGTGAGGGTGGACGTGGGGCCATTTCAGGGACCGACACGCCCCTGTTGAAAGACGCGAGACACATTTTCATGATTAATGCGCCTTATTTTACCCAGATTGAGGTTGATGATGAAGGGGGAGCCAACTTTTTTGGGTGTTTTAGTAATTTTGGGACATCACGTTTTTTTGTTTTGTGGTATCTAATCTTATCTGTGAATTACAAAATGGAACATCCCGACCCTAATTGATTGTTTAGGGATGAGTTAATCTACGAATTGATAATTCGTGGTTATAAACCAGAAAAAACCGTCGATCAATTAAGGTCACAACTCAGTGACGTATTTGACGTCGAGAAGGACGAGAACCGTTCTCTAGTGTTAATAGATAAAGTCCCCGCGTTTTCATTAAAACATCCCTTGCTCACAGATTAATTTAACAATTTGCAAACTATGATAGCTCAGTACGACAGACCTGTACCGTCAGTTGAAAAGAAAATTCGCAGTACATTCGGTCATTTGAAATCCCGCCTGTTTAGGTTATCATCGGAGTCGCCTGAGGACGACACGAGGTTAGAGGAACTTAAACGATTTTGTGGTGAGTTAGAGAAGCAGATGGGTGTGGCTCTCGGGAAAGGGATTAACATTAGAAAGGGAGAGCCCAACACACCGTTAGAAAACGTAGAACGTGTAGAAGAGCAATTACAATCTAAACGCGATTTATTAGAGGAAATTATAGGACAAGTCCCTAGTGGCGATGATCCTCAAGGCAATAAAATCGTTCAAATTTTGAATTTAGTCCGCAAATGGAAAGTGACGTTTGACCTTGGATCTAATCCTATAGATTTCCTAGAAAAAATAGAGGAGTTAAAAATGGCTACAAACTAACCGACAGCGAAATGTTGACGGCCCTGCCCGAGATAATTTTAGGTCAAAATTCACTTTGGATGCGTAACAACCACCACTACTGGACTACATGGCGTGGGTTCGTCGATTATTTTCGATTGTGTTTTTTCCCAGCCAACTACGTAGATCGACTTGAGAGGGATATTTTTGGGTGCGTTCAGGCGCCTCTCGAGCCAGTCAACGAATTCTTTATTCGTATCCAGACCCTTATCCGTAGGCGGGGGGGATTTTCTGAAGCACAGACGGTAGATCGCATTTACTCTAACTTGAGGCCCTCAATTAGGATTAACATAAGAAGGTGCGAAGTAGAGACAGTTGCTCAGCTGCTGCAAGTGGCGGTCCACTTCCAGCAATGCGATGACGAGATTCGGGACTACAACAGGTGGACCCAACCCAGTAGGCAGGAGGTTCGAATTGTAGGGGATCAGAGGAATGAGCGGCTGGGTGTGAGTGGTAGAACTTTTGATCCAGGGAACGGCCGTGGCATTCGCGGTAGTCGTCAGAATATAAGTAGCCGTGCACCCAGCAATCCCGACCATTTTAAAGAAAAGAAGTGTTATAGATGTAATTCCAAATTCCACCTAGCGCGCAACTGCGACAAACAGTCCCGATCGAATGTTTCGGTTATGTCAGCAAAGGCAGGTCCGCGGCGTGAGGGGAGAAAACTTAATCCCAGACGTGGGGTTGGGTTTCCTCGCCAGATCGTCACCAATTGCCCTCCGTGTCATTCTAGGGAAACAATGTTGTTGGGAGCCCCAGTCGAACTTGGAACACTAAAAATAGTCGCTCTACTGGACACAGGCTCGTTACATAACGTTATTTCGGAGGATCTATTGGGAATTCTTCGTACGCATGGGTTAGTTAAGGACTCAGAGAGATGTGAAATAGATTGTGTTACTGCGAGTCTTGAGAAGTTTCGGGTGGTAACGAGAATCAAGGTATCAGTGAAAATAGCAGGGTTGGCTTGGCCGTTGTGGTTCCTTGTCGCGCCCAGGTTGGTGACTCAAATGATCTTGGGACACAACTTTTTCCGGGGGACTAGGACCACCATTGACGTGTACTCTGGAACGATAAGTTTTAAATCCCATCCAGGACTCCTAGTGAGGCTGATACCCCTGTCTTGCCCCGACACTCCTGGTGCCACTGTACTCGAAGAGAGACGTGACCATAGACCCGAGTTCGAGGCAGTTTTGGCCGAGTATCCCGATGTAGTATGCGACCGAATTGGTCACACTAATGTATTCTCTCACAACATAGAACTAGTCGACCACACCCCTGTTAGGTCAAAGGCCTACTTCTATGCCCCACCAAAGCTCAAAATTTTGAAGGCACATATTGAGAACTTGTTGGAGAAAGGAATAGTGAGAAGGTCTAAAAGCCCTTATGCTTCTCCCGCATTCTTAGTAGGACGTCCCGGGCAGGAGCCACGTATGGTCGTCGATTATCGTAAGTTGAATAAGAAAATACGGTACGAGGCGACCCCTTTGCCCACCGTAGAGATGGCGTTTCAGTATTTGGGCCAGGCCCGGTATTACACAGTCATAGATCTAAAAAAAGGCTTACTACCAAATCCCTTTAACTGAGGAATCTAAGCCGTATACATCATTCATCACGCAATGTGGTCTCTTGGAGTTCAATTACGTCACCTTTGGTGTGTCAACTGGAGCCCAAATATTATCACGGCTATTACATACCGTGTTCTTGGATGTACAATTTAGGTATGTATTCAACTACTTAGATGACCTGGTTATCTATTCTAACACATTGGAGGATCATAAGAGACATGTTAGGGAAGTCTTGGACAGGCTGAGGGTGGGCAGTCCGACAGTGAATCCAAATAAGGTAAGGTTGGCGGTCTCAGAGATAGAGTATCTGGGTCACGTGGTATCTCACCAGGGGGTATCTATAAACCCCGAGCGTACCCGACCTATTAAGGAGTTTCCCATCCCCGTCAACCAAAAGAATGTATACAGATTTCTCGGCATGGTGAGTTTTTTTGGAAGGTTCATTCCAAAATTGGCCAGTTTGGCAGGACCCTTGTATCGCTTAAAGAAAAAAGGAGTTCCGTTTGTTTGCTCTCCCGAGTGTCAGGCATCCTTTGACACTTTGAAGCGTGCATTGTCTGGGCCCCCCGCATTGAAAATGGCCGATTTTTCTAAAAAGTTTGTTCTCCAAACTGACGCTTGTTCGACTGGATTGGGAGCAGTTCTTTGCCAAGAGACTGATGGGTCTCTTCAACCAATCGCGTACGCCAGCCGTACTCTGCATCCTCATGAGCGCAACTATTCTACCTTCGAGTTGGAGGCCCTCGGAATAGTGTACGCCACTGACCGGTTTAGGGAATATCTCGAACATCACCCGTTTGACTTGTATACTGATAATTCGGCTCTCTCATGGTTGTTAAGACATCCTAGACAGATCGGAAAGATAGGACGCTGGGTGGCGAAGTTGCAGTCACTTAG
>CABFVX010000072.1:192850-207490 GCA_902151425.1 Timema shepardi
GAGAGAGAGAGAGAGAGAGAGAGAGAGAGAGAGAGCGGTGAACACGCCCTCACGAGGTCGAACGCGGAGACTCCCCCCCACACGACATCTAAATCGTTCTCCTCACCGCCTCAGTATTCTGATGCATGTATAAGGTATAGCTTCAACCCTTCCCCTTAACGCCCCAGTATTCTGATGCACTGCCAGGGGGGGGTTGCCCCTAGCCACCAAAGTACATTCTCCTTACCGCCCTAGTATTCTGGTATACTACAGAATCATACCCCCACCACCGCGGGAACGATATCCGCGCACCTCCCCGCATCTACAAGGTATTACCTCCCACCACCGATTACCCCTTTGCGCCCTAGTATACTGGGTTTAAGCCTACCGTAAGGGCTAACTTTAAGAAAAGTTGGCTGATATAATCTATTTAATGTATTCTATTTTACTTAAAGTTTTTGAACCAACTGATAATATTAGAACATTACTAATAAACTAAATTAATTCTAGAGCAGACACAAACAAAGTTATGTGGTAGTTGATTTTGGCAGATCACTTAAAGGGGAAATCCCAATAATAATTTTGTTGGTGGTAGTAAAGATCGAACCAAGGACTCTTAGTGCAATATGCATAAGCGCTGTTTATATGTTTGTTCACAAGTGTGATATAAAACTGTCTTAATATGATTTATTTTAATAATGGACAAGTATTAACAATTCTGTCAGTTATAGAAATGAAATATTATAGGCTTATTGTAGCTTAAATATACGTGTCGTTTTGGCCAGGTTGGTCATAGAATGTTTGGTGCAGTTGTTAAGAAAAGGGTTACTAATACTGGACCAAATGGTTAATTTTTCAAGGAGTGGGAGAAAGGGATCTTACAAACGTACTACGGCCATTTTATAAACAAATTAGACACAGTTTATAAGCTAGAATCCGTATAAAATTAGTGTTAAATATTATTATATTTTTACAATTGATATAAATATTATAATATTTTTACAATATATATATATGCTACTGTGATTGTATGGAATGAGTTTGTATAATTCCCGGCGATTCTACAAAGCCACTAGTTCAGTTGTGGAAATGTAAATAATTTTTTTATTATTCCACATACTCGGCCGAACGTTTTACAAAATCACCAGTGAATTTACAAAGTTACCATCATCAGTCACTGGTGAATGTTAATTAATAAGTCACGTCAATAGTAGGTTTGTTTAGGTTAGCTTAGACAAGCTTAGGCTAACCTATGTTAACTTAGGTTATGTTGGTTTGGGTATATGTTGTATACTTTTGTCAACATATATTAGGTATTTCATAAAATCACTGGTAAATATAGAGGATTCAGTTGCATGCAACATTCTTTCACCATACTGCATTGGAGAATTTATAAAATCATTAGTAAATGTAGAAAAATCCTATTAGTTGTTAAATATGCCATTGCTTTTGGTGAATATATACATTCACCGATAATTTTACAAAATAACTGACTCAGCACACTCACAGTAACGAATAGCCCACACTTGATGTCAATGATCTGTGTTCCAATACTGGACAAAGAACATGAAAGAGAGGCTTGGCTTTACAGATAAACAGCGATAATATTTTAGAAGAGAAAACAAACCGCAGAGTAATTGTTTTTTTTAATGGTTTCCAATGCGTTTTAGTAGATGTTCAGGTTATGCTGTGATTTAAACAGCTTTAGGATCCGCGTGGTAGGTAGGCTGGAGAGCATAGTTGCCACATAGCGGACGTTTGCGCGTTACTACTATGCAAGCATACACGGTGAATGTAAATAAATCTGTCAGCGTGCATCGGTTGCTATGACAACTACTCTTCACGGATATGTCAAGCATTGTGCCGAGTTCTCGTCACTTATTTTTTGGGACCACGCGCTGCGTGGTTTGCCCATTCCCCCTCCCCCTTCTTGCCTTGCGCGGTTGGCTGCGCACGGCGTCGTCGCGCCGTGGCGCGTCTGGTTGAGTGGCTCATCCACTCACTCTGGTTTAGGATTCACGCCCATGAGGGCTGATTGTTCACGAGCCGTTGGCTCTTCGGTTCTAGGCCCGTTGAGGGCAGTTTGGAGTGACTGCGAAGTTGTAACTTGCGGGAATGGAGATGGGGTTTCTTTTAATATACAGTTGTGTAACCGAACCAACCAAGGAGTGGAATTAAAGTCCTGAATAAATACTTGTGTGACAACATCCTGAGTGCCTTCTTCGTACAACCCCTTCATAACGACTTGTTGTGCCGCACCCCAAGTCTGGTGCGCGAACCCCTAACATCGACACCTGTGAAAACGGGGGCTGACACATTGTCGCCCACAGCATTGGATGGGTCCACGAGAGGTGTGGGCACAATGTGAGGAATAGCATAAATATAGATAGGAAAGGGATACAGAAATTTTAGAGAATGGGGATTTAACAGGGTAGACAAAGAACTAGTTAGAAACGGAGATAGGGTGGAACAAACAAAGAATGGTAGTATCAAATAATGGAGATAATCGAGAAATTTGGAGGAGTGTTATATATACACACATATATACATATATCCATATGTACACACACATATATACATATATATATAGAGAGAGAGCGAGAGAGAGAGTAAGAGTAATAAAAATATGAGAGAAAATTAAATTGAAATGATGATAATATAGTTAAGGTCAGTGATTTTTCTTTTATCACTTTCACTCAACTTCTAGCCTATCATTATCTATTTATACTAAGGGGTTAGGGATAAAAAAAAATATAGAATTTATAGTAAATGTAAACACATTTCAATGGATGGAGAGTAAGAAATCAACTAAGATGTATCCAACAAGTATTCCAATGTAATTTCCCCCCATCATCAGTATGCTAGACTGATGACACTTTACATATAGTTCACGTGCTGATGGTTAAGATAGCTTTGAAATGATGCGGAGAAAGTTTGAATGGTTAAGGAATAAGTAAAGATAAACAGAGCTAATAACAGAGGGTCTAATAAAGAAAATTTTACATTTAAAAAGAGTGCTTGGTAAAAGACAAGAGAAATATGGATAAGGAAAAAAAAAGCTGAGGTGAAAATTTAAATAATTAAAGGGAAAGAAGTTTCATGAAGAGAGTAGATACAGTGACCCAGAAAGGAGAAGTAAGAAAATGTTACAGAGAAATGAATGTATTAAAAGAGGATATAAAATAGACCTGCAGATCAAAAGGAAATAAATTAGAAATAATATGTGGTAGGTAAACCATTTTGTGAATGAAGGATGAGGCTTACATAATTTTAGATTTGAGTAAAGATATAAAATAATGGTTAGTGAAAGATACACGTAGTTATTCAAATCCATCCTAAAAACATATGATTTAATATGGGGATTTTCAAATTTTCAATAAATTTGCTTTTTAAACTTTTGTATTTTTTCAAAAGTCTTATAATATTAAAACTAATTACTATTTTTATGATAGCTTAAATAAAATATTCATGTCACTAATATTTGCAATGGAAACCCAAAGCATGCCTTAAAACTACGATTTTTTACAGTCTATTTAATGAAGATAAGCCGACACCAGTGGAAATGTTGAGTGGGGTCAGGCACTTAAATTTAATTGGCTGGTAAGGGGCTGGGTTGACAAGACATCTTGTGAATGTGGGGAATGCCAGGCCTCCACCGTGGTTCGGATTCCACGTTAAACTCCATTTCATCTCACAATCACCTTACCATTACACATTAGCGTAAGTGCGTATAACCCGAACGGGTAGTAAGACGCGGTGCTAATAATAATAATAATAATAATAATAATAATGGGTTGGGTGGAACGTACAGTGAATTTTTTCCTAAATGGTTGCCAAAACTTCCTCCGTGAAAATTCTGACCCATTTATTTTAAATTGGTTTTTCCTCATCCCTACCACATTATATAAACCAATACATTAGCGTCACACTATCGTCACAAACTAACTTAAATATCTCTATTTTCATTATATTTCTAAAATAACATTTAAACTAAGTTAATAATAGGTAAAAACTTTTGTATTTATTTTACGACTACGGCGTCATGAACCACCTTTGAATATTTTTCATAAATTAATAATGGATAGTTAGATGCAAGAGGAATAGGTTGTTAGATTAAATAGTATTCCATTCAAATAAATATATAAACCTACTTACTTGAAGAGTGGGATTTTTATTTTAAGCAATTTTTTTAACAACGTTAAAAATATATCATTTGAACCCATCAAACAAATGTTTGGGAACAATATGATACATTTAGTTATCATTTGATTAAATATGGCATTGGTGTAGTAAATCATTTTAAGAATGGAGATAGATATCAAAGTGAGATCTATTTCTTGAATTTTGAAACAATTTTTAAGTTAACAAAGAAAATACTTACGCCAAAATACCAACCCTTTGAGTAAGATGGTACTGAGAAATAAATTGAGTCTTCTGTTTCGTGGCGAACTCAGAGAAATTGCCAACAACTTCACTTCTACTATTGAGGAAAGTGGAAGGGGGTTTCTTGATTAAGTCAAGGCAATTCAAAATGGCTGGTTTCATAAAAGGAGAATTGAATTCAACCAGGGGTAAGAACGTCTTAAGTAACAATTTCTTGGAGTTGTTTAATTCTCTTTATTATTCTTATTAACGTAAGCCTAGTGAAATATGTAAGTATGTTTGCTTTTGTATTTTTTTTAAAAAAATGTTTCATATTCACTTATGAGTAATAATTAAATTATTCAAATGATATTCATTCTTTGAAGATTATGGTTTAATTCCAATATATATTTATATACGAGAATGTTATTAGTCAAGGCTCAAAATACAGAAGCTTTTTCAGACAGTATTGAATGACGTAACCTTTAGAATTAGCAGATATAATATATCCAACAGTATTTGAAATTGGTTTTATACGCCACCACTTTCCACTCAGAAAGTTATGCTCGAAAACTCATCTACTTAAACTCCTCTAGTATACTCCTTACGTAGAGCAAAAAACCTTCACTTTACTCATCTGACCAAAACATATGGATAGTTAATTTTGAGATGGATTTCAAGAAGTGTAGAAAGGGCGGCTTGAATCTTTGATTTTGAGAAAATAGGATCAATTTATTAACTACTACGTACTATTCATTCGGTATAATAGAATACATTTATTCTAATGGGAATGAATGAGGCATGTATAATTAGAAAAAATGTACCAGCACTTTTGTTGAAGGAGGATATATATATATACATACATGTATATACATATATATACATATATACACATATATATACATATATATATACATATATATATACATATTTATTTACGGTCACCATAATATTATATAGGTAATGACAACATTTATCAAAATTGATATGATGATCACATGACCTGGCATATGAGTATATTAAAACACACTTAATAACTTTAGTATACGTCAAAGACTTACCAGAACAAAATATAAATATAATTACTATATATAAAATATAAATATCCCTTTTCTTATTTTATATAATGTTTAATCTCAACTAAAAATACATGTATTACTAATTTTTCGAACACATCATTTCCAAAAGAGATTCATATTATTTAATTACTGATTTATATAAATTTAATTTTTCTTCCCACCAGAAACTTATTTACTACACATACATTCCTTACAATCTCCCAATTTCAAAGTGTCTAGATTTGTTTATATCAAATAAAACTCGTTTGATATGAAGGTTTTGCGTAAAAGACTTATGACCTCTGGATTGAGAGAGAGATATTTCCGAAATGGTTATTGAAATACTTGTTTAAACAGTTTGCATATGAATTGTAAATCTCGTTGTACACTTGTTTGACAACTTTCTCTGTGGCTAAAACACAATATCAACCATACCTGTGTACTATGACTGCATAGAAGGAATGTTCTGGATTATCTGAAGGCTGCGTCCAAAGCTTCACATCCCCGTTCAATTTTCGTGTTCGATTTGTTGGCGGAAACACACGAACCTAGACGAAGTCGATCAATCGTTGACATCTTATCGGTTAACTGGAGTTTATCTTCGATAACTTCTGAAATTCATTATGGATATCTTTGTACTAATTAAAATAGAAAATATTACCAGGTCAAAGAGTTACACCAAATATTTTTTGAGTAATGGATACATTTTTTTATTTGGTAAAGTGGATGATTGTTAACAGTAATTCAGATGATTTAAATTTTTATTCAGTGAGATCAAGAAATTTTGTAGAAGTTTAAATTATTTAATATTCTTTAAGAATTAATATTCTAAGTGTTTTAAAGATTGTAAGAATTAAAATAAATGTTACATTTGATTTCGTTCTTATTGCTATGGATATTACCTAAAACTTTTCTAATCAGCATTTGCATGGTCTAACTCAAAAGGTCCCCTAACTACAGCCCACGGGCCAAATCCGGCCCATGGAATGTGTTCATCCGGCCCAAGGACAATTTGAAAAACATAGGCCTAATAGAAAAAATCAATAACGAATACCGAAATGATAGGTCTCCAGAATGCACAATATAAAATCCCCGCTAGCCAAGTACAGTGCGTTTCTCATTTGAGAAGGGAGGGGGTAATTATGTTGGCTAAACAGCTTACATTTTAGTCATGTTTAGCTATGGCTATATTATTATTATTAGCACCGCGTCTTACTACCCGTTCGGGCTATACGCACTTACGCTAATGTGTAATGGTAAGGTGATTGTGAGATGAAATGGAGTTTAACGTGGAATCCGAACCACGGTGGAGGCCTGGCATTCCCCACATTTACAAGATGTATTGTCAGAGGTGAAGGAAGGGTTTGATAATCAGATAAATCTGTGCCGGGACCGAGGATTGAACCCCGGCCGCCAGCATAGAGGTCTGACACCTTACCCCTAGAACACCAGGTCACCACTATGGTTATAAATTATAAGATAAGTATATATCGAAATGAGATCGATAACAATATTATACGTTATATATATATATATAAAATGTATATATATACATTATATATAGGTATATATAATGTATATATGTACATTATATAGGTATATATACATTATATATATATATATAATGTGTGTCTGATTAGTAAGCTAAGGGACCAATGAGTCTCTAATTCATCAATTTCGTATTATACTGGATTTCTGGCAAAGTGACGATCTAGGTTCCATGCCCAGTTTGGTGTACTAAAGTTGAGTTGATCCCAAGTATTTTCCCATTTTCTCTACACACAATACCAAGTACTTGTATCCTACCTTCTTCACTCATTTCTCAATATGGTAAATAGGTGGATATACCATAGTCCACAAAACATAAAAAAGAAATTCTTAGAATGAATGCAACATTAGTGATTAATTTATTAGCTAGACAGATTTCACTGCATCTAGTAATACAAAAATATTTTATATTGAAAACTTTCCAATATTATAGTAGCATTACAAAAAGAAATAATGTTTGGAGATAAGAAATATATATTAAATAATTATAAAATCTAGGATGAACTTCTTTAATTTAAGTAAAAGAGGTTTTTTAAATTTCAATTCTACAATTTTAAAGTTGATAATAAATGGTACAACATAATCGTACATAATTTCTAATATTGTGTATTACAACTTTGAAGACATTTTCAAAAATAAGTTTTTTTGTAAACTAAACTAAAGTAAGTTTTCCTATAAAATCCAAATACGTCAACTTGATGATTACAATAAACACTGTTTATACATAATTTTTAAAACAAATTATTGTTAAATAATAGTACGATTCTAACTTTATAAAATATGAATTATTTGAATTAACTGTTAAATTATTTGTTATTTGTAAAAATAGAAACGGATTCTTATATATCGTGAAAACAATTCCTAGATACCTTTATTACCAAATCATTCGTCATTTTTGAAAAAAAAAACTCAAATTTTTTTTAAATCATTCATAAAAAAGGATCACTTATTTTATAATTATGACCCCATTGGTGAGTGAACCTGAATAACTTACGTTAGTTTGATTGTCAAAATTTATTATATATGTTATTATAATGGTACACGTTCTACACAACATTGTCACGTTTATTTAAATATAACATTTAATTGAGGGTTTTTGTAGCGTTAACTGCAAATTATCTTGCTACCATTTAATTGAGAATTTTCTTGGGGATACTAAATGTTCAACAAATTTGATTTCACTTGATTTTTAAGGTGTCAATTATTGAAAAATATGTTTCGAGCTTTCACTGTTAAGCTTCGATCACCAAGCAACGAGAGCTTTAAAATTATATCTCCCAACTATATATGTATCTTCACCCAATTTGTAACAATAGCTATAATTGATATTTTTGTAGATATAGATCCAAGTAATCATATTAACCGATATATTACAAACATGTTAGATACTTTTTTATCATCGAGGAAACGTAATGTTCTCTTATATTCTGTTTCGATGTATAATATGATTATTCCATAATAAGTAAGTTTCCTGTGTTCATCTCTTTCTATGCTTCACGTCCTGTACGTCACAACGCATTCACAAGTTAATTTGATTTGCCTGAAACTCTTCCTTTAAGTTGTAGAGTCGCAAAATCTTTACTTCGCTGCGAAACAGGCACAGCTACAGTGCTGCCACCAACGATCAGAGCCCAAGCTTTATGCTGGTCCAAAATGCAAGACAAAAGTTGCTTTCCTGCTTTTTTTTTACATCTTGTTCCACATATATACAATATATTCAAAATATATTATTTTATGATATATAATATAGTATAACAATAATTAATATATGTATACGGAAAGAGGGTGTCATGTGGTCAGCACAATGAGCCCTCTGGTACTTAAATTCAGTTTTCTAGACTGTAGCTGCTACTTTTACATTCAAGTATCTCCCTATTGTTACTCATGAATCTGTGTTGACCCAGTTCCAGACCCACTGCTTCTTAGAAAATCTGGAATTGCTGGGGAACGAACTCAGGAACCTGGATTGAACCCAAGGACATCAGTTGATAGCTAATCTTCTTATGCTTACTGAACTTGAGGTCACAAGTTCAATTAAGGGAAGGGATGAATTCAAAATTAATTTCGTTTGGAAGTACCATCTTTTACTTAGTAGCCAACCAACGATCTGGGTCGTGGGTAATGTTTTTGCGTAGGCCAAACCACTAGAATTGGATAGATCGCTAATAGCCATCACTGGCACTAAGGATGGTTATCTTATAGACAGTGGCGGCTCATGTATAGGCACTGCGGAACTTCATCACCCCCTATTTCCACTTGATATTATCGATAACATTTAATAAAATGAGTCTTTTTTTTTCTTTAATTCTCTCTTTATTTTTGTAGTACAATATATATTACTTAATCTTAATATCAGTACTTCAGTAGCCATCTCCCAGTTTATGAAAAAGATACAAAAATCTTTGTATGGAACTGTGCGCTTCACAGTGCCAGCGACGTGGTGTTTGACTGATGTGCGCATGTGCACTTAGGAGGGGATGGGGAGGAAGGCGGCACTGCCAGGTAGAGAGAGCACTGTTGCTCTCGCAGTGCCGGCTTTGGCGTGATGGTGGAAGGAAGTTTTTTTTTACTCAGCGTGTGTTGTGCTTAAAAACCGTGTACCATATTCTTGTGTATAAGAGTGTAGAATTAGATTATTATTATTCTGCTTCCAGCTATTCTATTTGATAATTTTTTTTCAGTTCTTTTATTTATCAAGAAAGACTAAATGTGCCTACAGTACTTTCAATGGAGAAAAATGTCCTCAATTGTCATTCAGAGATCAAGGAGATTATTATTGAACATTGGCGCAAATTAAACCAAGAAGAATGAATTTCATTTTTAAATGAATAGATCAAGCTTGAACTGTAACAATTTAAGTTAAAGTAAGTAAAAAATGTTTGGTTTTTTGTTAAGATTTTATCAAGTTCCTGAATAAATTTTCTTTTTATACATATTTCTTTCCTTTTACACAATTTTAAAACAAGGGCTAAACATTTTCTGGAGCAGCACCCCCACTAATTTTAGCTACGAGCTGCCCCTGCTTATAGAAAAAGAGAGTTCATCTTATGAAATACTAGAACTAAATGCGTGCATCAAAGATCTAACAAACTGTGAGTCTGATAACGACCCATGGTACTAAGACAGAGATATGTGTGAGCAACTGATTCAGACTGCTACTGCGCATGACGTCAGAATCGAACAATCTGACGAGCGGCGGGAAAACTCCGAGTGATATTATATTTGTACCAAGAAAATAAAAAAATATTTATTGCTTCATTTAGCAATTTTTAGCTCTTTAATGGTCACTTAAGACAATTATTAATATTATTATTTAGCACTACGTCTTACTACCCATTCGGGTTTTACGCTTTAAGTACTAATTACGCTAATGGATTAGGAATTGGGAAGGTTGAATTAGAGGAAGTAACCCACATTTGCGTGGAGGGAGAGTGGAAAACCATTAATGAAAAACCACCCTCGGTTCACCCGACCTAGATTCTATCCTCGATCTCTCCGTTCTCAGCAGTTGAGCTCTACACGACTAGCGCGTTAGCCAACTAAGCCACCGAGGCGAGTAAGACAACTAATAAACTTATGCGTTTTTAGCGGCTTTTTTTTTAGTTTTCAGTAGGAAGCTATAGTAAAAATCAGTCAAATGTACGAAATGTATACAATACTCTTTGGTTTATGAATAAAGGCAGATTAAGGCACCTTAGTTCAGTCGGTAGCATGTTTTTCTGCAGAGCTAAAGGGTCGGGGTTTGATTCCTTTCATGTCTGAAAAATATATAATTTTTTTTAAATGTTCTCCTTTCACAGCGAGAAATTAACGGCTGGGGGCTGGATACCGTGTCTGTTTTAGTTTTAAATTCATTTATAAGTCATTTCTAATTTATTTTTATCCTATTTAGAAGATATTATTAATATTTTAAGGAAATTTAATATTATCGGCTCCACACTTTGAGCGAGACTTCTATGACGCTAGTGGGGGTGGAGGTGGGGGTGGGGGGGTTATGGGAGATGCTTAGTGCCTTTAAATAAATAGTGAATATTTTATTCATAAAATTGAAAGTACACGTTTGAAGCAATGTATAAATGATTAATTCCGTTTACATACAGTATTATTTGTACAAAATACCCGCCTCGGTGGCGTAGTTGGCTAACGCGCCTGTAGTGTTGAGCTCGACTGAGGACGGGGAGATCGAGGTTCAAATCTGTCGGGTGAACTGGGGGTGGTTTTTTCCTATTCGGTTTTCCACTCTCTCCACGCAAATGCGGGCTCACTTCCTCTAATTCAACCTTCCCAATTCCTAATCCATTTGAGTAATTAGTACTTAAAGCGTATAACCCGAACAGGTAGTAAGACGTGGTGCTAAATATTATTATTATTATTATTGTACATAATATTTTCTTTTTTGTATAGTTTCAAGTGAAAATAGATTCATTCTAACGCCCCCCCCCCCTTTACAATAAGAACAAGTGACACCTATACACTCTTGTCTATATGCGTTGATTAACCAGCCCTGGTAGCGTTGCCAGTTTGAGATCATGTCGAGGTTACCTTACGTGAAATTGGGTGTGTTACGTGATGTTCTGAAGTCTTACCTAATTGCAGTCCCATGTGTAACAACCCTACCTTACTAAGTGTATTTAAACTTTATTTTAACACCGTCTTACTACCCATTTGAGATATACGCTTATTTACTAATATACCCAACGGTTTTAGGAATTAGGAATGTTATATTTAGGGGAAATGCACACAAAACTGCTTGATAGGGGAATTTATTTTGTAAAAATCACCCTCAGTACACCTAACCAAGATTCGAATCTTGATCTCCCCGTAATAAGCATTCTAGTTTAATGCAAGAGTAGCGCGTTAGACTATACTGTCACCGAAGCTCACTACTTTTGTGCGTGGATATAGGAATGCTCGTTACTAGCTAGATATTTTCTTGTGCCTTTATTTTGATATTCTTTAAATACTAAGGCAGAATTATTTAAAATTGTAGTTGTCTACGACCGTGTATACAATGTTGTATACAATGTATAAAATATATACATATATTTATTTTGTTCATTGGGAGTTTTAGGGGTTATTTTAATGTTCATGGTAGTATACCTTTAGCTATCATGTCGTAATCATGGCCTTAAAATTTATCCAGTGTAAACACTTATATTATCTACTCTATATTTAAGTTATATTTCATATGATTTAAGTTTGTATTGATTTTATTTATAGTCTAGATAGGAGGGGGGCGATCCATTTCCTCTAGATTTGCTACTGGGATTATTGTAAATGACACTTTAACTTTGGTACAAACAAAATTCATAGTATGCATTCGGTTATTTCCTTAAATAAAGTCTCTTATTTTATTTTTGTACAATAAATACGCTATATGTAATTTTTATTTTGGCTAAAAAGTGATGAATTGAATATGTCAAACCATTAATTTAATTAATTTAAAATGCTTGCAGTTGGAAGTATACGTATACAGTAGGTTTTCGTCTTTTAAAGGCATACACCAATGCGTTTACTAGTCTGGAGTTTCAATTTGGACATCATCCCAATCCTGGGCTGACCTTGGTGATAAGGACTGAGGAGGCACCTACCTTTTATATAGGCCTACTTAAGGCCAGTCTACAACCAACATACCCGCTTGTCGGACTCGCAACTACACAATCGCAAATGCATTCGTAATTACGCTTTTATTAAATACAAAATAGACTGTCTACAATGAAAAGTCGTAAAACGTAATTTCAATCAATAGGAACAAATAGTAAACATGACTATACAAGTCAAATTCATATTAATGTTCTCAAATAATAAATAAATATTTAAAAAATATTTAAATGGTTAAATACACATGATTTTAATTGAAAATCCTGTTTTCAATACTACACATTTCCAAGCGTTTTTGTCATAGACCAAATAACTTCATATTATTTGATTTTAGTAGTCCACCCATATTTGTTTTTTGATTGGCTGAATGCAAGCCAACGCAACTACATAAACGCAAGAGATGTACAATGTTCATCTCCTCCCGACAAGCTGGTCCGACATACGATTGTGTTTGCGTAAGCTATTGTAGACAGACAAAATTACGTTATTGCGTAGTTGCGTAGTTGCGAGTCCGACAAGCGGGTGCGTTTGGTTGTAGACGGGTTGTAGACTAGCCATTAGTACCATGACAACGTTCCAGGAACACGAAGTTTGATATCTTGTGGCCTCCACTTGAAATCAGCTCTGTGTTTTAGTCCTCTCTCCAGGCTGATGCGGGTTAAGTAACATATTGATTTGATGTACTATAATTGAAAAAAAAAAACACCATAGAATTACATTTAATTCAAAGGAAAGATAACTGTTTTCACATAGAACTTGTTTAAGGCTTGATAAGTAACTATATATCTCGCATAGGAGGTCCTATGGTCCAACACGTCGCTCTGGTTTGTGTTGGATTGCTGGTGATGGGGAGATCGGGGCTCAAATCCCAGCCAGGTACTCTGAGGGTTATTTAAATTAATTGTTTCCAACCTTCCCACCACTCAAATGTGGTCACAATTCCTTAAAATTCTATTTTTTCTTGATCTTGATACATAAGTGTAATAAATGTATTCGTATAAACTGAACGGATATTAAGATATCATGAAAATAAACTTTATCTAAGACTAAATTTTCTAGAAATTAAATAAAATTTATCTCTCAATCTTTAAACATTCCTATTACATCTAGGGTTGATTGAAAATATTCTATTATATAAGTTATATTTTAATAAGCCAAAGAAATTCATTTATGTACGTAGATTTTTAAGAATTTTATTTTTTTCTATTGACTTATTAGGAAATAGAACATTGTAAAATATAATAGCCATAATAGATTTAAGAAAAACAAAATAACGAGAAGAGATACAGCAAATAACAAATACATCTAGTTCAATAAATCTATATCCATAAATTATTCTCAATAATGAGTAGCTTTGAATCTGAAGGAGTACAGAGTTGGTTCTATTTCTTGATGGCATCAAAGATTGCTCTGAAAGATTAGATAATTTTTATTTGACTTTGTTTGAATTTTTTTTCCTATTATACTTCAGGACTGGTTTTTTTTTTTTAGCATTCCGTCATACTATTATTTCAGGTTATACACATTGATGATGTATTCTTGTATGTATTCTTAGGACATGATTTTTTTTTACACATGTTTGAAATTTAAAGAACGTTGTAAAGAAAAACTTACCCACATGCTAAAGTTTTTTTTTACATATAGCAATTTCCCTCCCCATACGATTGATCATTTTTATTTCTACCTTATTAATAATTACAGTTCTTGTTCCTTTTTTTTCCCTTTAATTACAATAAATTTGTATGCGTAGCCTGGAACACTAGTGCATAGACCCTACTTTGTTTCAAATAATCTATTAACCCAAATTATAGCAGAAGTAATAATTAGTATTTAACTAGTAGTGGTATATGAATGCGCGAACAGTAATAGACTATATATAAGTTGTTATTGGTAGTTTAAACTCAACGTGAAAACTAATCAACAATTTTATGCTTTAAGAGGTATTTTGTCTGAACATTTTAAGAGCGGAATCTTAGATGAGATATTTTCCAAGAAATTCAGTACCTCACTGTCTCTCACCTTATTTAAAATCCTCTATCTCTCTCTTTCTTTCACACACACACACACACACACACACACACACACACACACA
>CABFVX010000072.1:210059-232401 GCA_902151425.1 Timema shepardi
ATTCCACGTTAAACTGTAGGTCCTCCATTTCATCTCACAATCACCCTACCATTACACATTAGCGTAAGTGCGTATAACCCGAACGGGTAGTAAGACGCGGTGCTAATAATAATAATAATAATAATAATAATAATTAGACATTAGAGATCTGATGCCCCCTTCCCCCGCTACGTTGTTTATGGAAGAAGACCCCAAAGACTCCACCTATGCCTATGGTCTCTAGTTCGAAGGTGTCAGTTATATTGAATCGATAGTTACTAAGGGGTCAAGGTTTGGATCTCTAATTGTTGCACAGATGTTGGTCCACCCACGTGTGTTTGACCTTTGGATCTTAATTCCTCTATTTATCCGTTTTGGAGTGTACTGGTTCTGAGCTAACCACCCCATCCCTAACCTCTGTATTAATTGGTTTAATATCAATTATGTCAAAACTTATGAACAAACCGAACAGTTAATATCTATTAACTGATTTTTTTTAGTTAAGACTAAGCCTACATGTTTTATATTTCAACTATATTATTTTAAATTTACTTTGATGTTAGACATTATTCTCTCTAAGTATGTATTTTAAAGTTGCTATTACATCAATTACTGTTGGACAGCAAAATATATGTGTAATCATGTATGTGTCTTTTCTTTATTTTAATCTCTTTCACATGCTTAAAAATTTAAAATACGTTATCTAAGGATAAGTTATAGTTATAGGACGTAATATGTAATATGACTACTGCTTCCAGCCTATGCTCTGGGTAAGTTTTCTTTACTAAAGCTATTTATTTTCCACTACCGGTTTGATAGGCCTGTCGTATTTGCCTTATAATCTAACTTAAGACTAGGACAGGCACAACATCCAGTCCCCGGCCGTTAATTCATCACCGTTAAAGGGTATGAACGGACGTACCTGGAATTGAGCCCAGGACCCTTAGCTTAGTAGATAGACCCGCTACCAACTGGCTTAAGTTGTCGGGTTTAAATACATTTCTTAGCATTAATAAAACAAATGTCTAACACATAAGGTTTCTTGTATTATCATTTTTATTTATGTTACTATAAAGATAACTAAGTTTCCATGACAGGTTTGTTATAAAAATATTACCCAACCTAACATAACCTAACCGCCAATTGTTGGTAGATGCATGTAAGCTAGAAAATATAAGAGGAGAGAAACGCATGATTTTGTGAAGCAGTGATAATGGTCTGGTCTGATCATATTAGGTATGACGCCTTGCTACCTTTCAGAGTAAGCGGAGTGTATTTAATTAGCAGTTTATTAGTAACTAATTTATAGATGTAGATACTATTCTCTTAACTATAATATTACTATTTTACTCATCATATAATAATATCTTAAGGTTTTAAGAATAGCTTAATTTAAAGCATTTCCAATTTTCATGAATATATTATTATTACTACTACTAGCACCGCGTCTTACTACCCGTTAGGGTTGTACGCACTTACGCTAATGTGTAATGGTAGGGTGGTTGCGAGATGAAATGGAGGACCTACAGTTTAACGTGGAATCCGAACCACGGTGGAGGCTTGGCATTCCTCACATTCACAATATGTCTTGTCAGAGGTGAAGGAAGGGTTTGGTAATCAGATAAATCTGTGCCGGGACCGAGGATTGAACCCCGGACTCCCAGCACAGAAGTCTGACACCTTACCCCTAGACCGCCAGGTCACCCTTCATTAATATAATATATCATTTACTGTAGGACAAAACTAAAAGTAACAAATATATAAAGTAATGCCCTCCTCACTCTATTTGATATTCATTGTATAAATTCTAGAGACACATCCAAACCAGACACTCAATTATTTCTCGTTGTCACATGAAGTAGTGTTTGTTTGTCAGTCAATGAGTATTCATAAAGGTTTGCAAGAAGAGAAATGACGTACCCTATTTATTCAAGAAATCATTTTGAAGGAACAAAATGAATATAAAGCTTTATCTAATTTTCTACTGGAGGGAAACCAAACCATTCAAAATATGAAAGGGTCTGTTTCCATTATGATTTAAGCAACATGAGAACTCTTACAATTTCAATTTAATTAATTTTAGTTCAATCAGATTAAATATTTATATAATTTTCTTGCTTCAGGATATATTCTTCTGTACTAGATTGTTTGTCTATTATTTTAACAATAATTAAACATAGTTGAGTATTTTTATAATCAGACTTTTGAATAAATCACTAAAATTTCTCTCAATTAATAGGATGAGCACTATGTAGTTGGACAATTTTAATACACTTGAATAATTTCACTAGAAGCTAACATTATGAAATAAATCGAAATCAAACTAATATAAATTGTGAATTAATAGATGTATGTATGCCTTGCCAATGTGTATCTTTAATTAATAGCATTAGATTTCCAGTGAGAAAATGGCGGAAGTCTGTTGTTTAAACACTGGTGTGATTTATTAAGTGAGAGTAAAGGCGCTGGTTCTAACTTTCGACCAAATAAATACAATATTATGATTATTTTTTGTAGAAACTTTTACACTATCTAGGTTCAGTGAATGTATACATTTTATATCCTTTTTAGTAACTTGGGCCTAATTCTAGTTCAGATAATAACTATCATGGGAGGACTTACTAAAGTTTCATTTAGAGGAAGATTACCTAAATTGGCTTGGTGGTAGATCAGAAAAATATTAACTTAAATAGATAATAAATTCAGTACAGTTGACGGTGACTTTAACTTCACCTTCCCTGTCCCCGGTAGACCAGACAAAGCTTAGCATCCATACCACGTGCCCACCGTTGCTGGTGTGTTAATTCTATTGATATTAGAGAAGGTGACCTGGCGGTCTAGGGGTAAGGTGTCAGACTTCTATGCTGGCGGCCGAGGTTCAATCCTTGGTCCCAGCACAGATTTATCTGACTTCCAAACCCTTCCTTCACCTCTGACAAGACATCTTGTGAATGTGAGGAATGCCAGGCCTCCACCGTGGTTCGGATTCCACGTTAAACTGTAGGTCCTTCATTTAATCTCACAATCACCCTACCATTACACATTAGCTTAAGTGCGTATAACCCGAACGGGTAGTAAGACGTGGTGCTAATAATAATAATAATAATATTAGAGAAGCTAACCTTAGCATTAACTCAGAGACATTTCAAGATATGATCGATGTCAATTATTATTAACATTACGGTATGGATCTAAAGTTATTATTGTCAAATACAAGAATTAGGGAAATAATTACCTCATTTAAATCCACAAGAATTGTACCAGTAATTAATAGCTGTGATACAACATGATGGATGTGGGTTTGTCCATATGATAGTGAACTGCCTGTGGAGCATGTAGGATAAACGTCAAGCTCGTATAATAAGGTTGGACATTGGTTGAGAGGTCAGAATTTGAATCCTGGTATGATGTATTAAGATTTTTTTCACCTAAATGTGTTTCACTTTACTTCTACGCCTTTTATTTAAACTCTAACATTTTCATCCATAAACCAAAACTGTGAATAAATGTGGATACCAAACTGGTAATAAGACGTTAGGGAAAAATGAGAGTGTATTAAAAGAAAAATAAAGTCAAAACATTTTGTTCGGAGATGGTACTACTGAACTCTTCAAATACATGGTTGATGTCTCATTAAAATGTTATAAATAAATTTTTATTTATTTATTTAGCACCGCGTCTTACTACCCGTTCGGGTTATACGCTTTAATTACTAATTACCCACCTCGGTGGCGTAGTAGGCTAACGCGCTTGTAGTGTTGAGCTCGACCGCCGAAGACGGGGAGATCAAGGTTCGAATCTCGGTCGGGTGGACTGGGGGTGGTTTTTCCTAAATGGTTTTTCACTCTAGATCCACGCAAATGCGGGTTCACTTCCTCTAATTCAACCTTACCAATTCCCAATCCATTAGAGTAATTAGTATTTAAAGCGTATTACCCGAACGGGTAGTAAGACACTGTGCTAAATATTATTATTAAATACTAATTACCCTAAAGGATTGGGAATTTGGAAGGTTGAATTAGAGGAAGTGAACCCACATTTGCGTGGAGGGAGAGTGGAAAACCATTTAGGAAAAACCACCACCAGTTCACCAGACAGAGATTCTAACCTCGATCTCCCCGTCCTCGGTGGTAGAGCTCAACACGACTAGCGTTAGCCAACTACGCCATCGAGGTGGGTCTAGTTATAAAGAAAATATCGCAAAGTTCATCAGAGTAAAACAACAAGGACTACATAGATTTGTGAGTAAGATTGGTCCTCCAGGTTCAAGTTCATTATCGGATGGTCCCATGGAGTAGCAGTGTATTAGCAAAGACTGGCGTCGGTGGCGTTGTTAGCTAACGCGCCAGTTTCGCGTTTAGCTAGACAGTCGAGGACGCGGAGATCAAGGTTCGAATCTCGATCGGGTGAAATGGGGGAGGGGGGTATTCCTAAAGGATTTTCCACTCGCCGTCTACGCAAATTTAGGCTCACTTCATCTAAATTCAACCTTCCCAATTCCTAATCAATTAGCGTAATTAATATTTGAGCGTTAAAACCGAACGGTAAGTAGGACGTGGTGATGAATAAATATAATATTGGCAAAGCAATGGGTCTCGATTTACACTAGCTCAGGTGACATGGCGGTATAGGGGTAAGGTATTAGACTTCTGTGCTGGCGGCCTGGGTTCAATCCTCGGTCCCGGCACAGATTTATCTGATAACCAAACCCTTCCTTCACCTCTGACAAGACATCTTGTGAATGTGGGGAAGTGCCAGGCCTCCACCGTGGTTCGGATTCCACGTTAAACTGTGGGTCCTTCATTTCACCTCACAATCACCATACCATTACATATTAGCGTAAGTGCGTATAACCCGAACTGGTAGTAGGAGGCAGTGTTAATAATAATAATAATAATAATAATAATAATAGAAAGTTTCTTGGAAAGGTAAGCCAAAATAATGTAAATGTCTGCATTTAAATGTACGAAGAGATAGTTAGACGTGATACTAAAAACAAGAATATATTTTAATATATTTCAAAGATACGAAAATAAACCTAAGAAAATCTTATATTTCATATTCAATAATCTTTCGAATATTAATGCATTTTTTAATTTATGTATATTCATGAGCAAAAACTTTCAGAAAGGAAATTTATATCTAGTTTAATCGAACAAGAAAACGCTTATTTTAAATTCAAATAAGTGTCACTTAAATCAAAACTATACAAAGTAGAAATAAAGTCAATTTTAACTAATTTCTAATTTATTAAGATCCTTTCAAGAAACATTTAAAATTCTCTTTCAAAATGCAGGTTTCTTTTATTGATAAATTATTTAACAAATATTTCTAATGTATAAGATTGATTGCGTATTTTCTAAGGAGCTGTAAAAAATCAGAGCTTGGAAGTGAATAAGTTCGTAAATGAAATGTAAATATTTTATTGACTAGCAACAAGGTTTACGTACTACCGTCTTGAAAGTGACTAACACGAACCATGGCGTGGCCTTCGTGAAATATATGTCCATAAATAAAATTGTTTGAAAATCAATATAAAGATTAGATAGTTTGGATTTTCCATTCATCAAATAATTGTTAAGAGAGTTCTAATATAAAAGGGTTAATATTTTGAAATACATTATAAATACACATTGGTTAATAACTTTAGATTCATCTTTTAAAAAAAACCCACATATTGTTCAGTAAAATATTATTTGTCTATATTATTATGCTGCTATATTCAATAATATTATATATTTTAATTACAGAAGCTTACTAAGACTTAAAATAGAATAAGTTTTAAGTTGGAATTCTGTTATTCGACTGGAGAGAGGGTGTAAAAATTTACTTCACCATGATCTTGAATTAAGAATTGTTCGTTATTCATTTTTACAAATCATAAATGGATTATGATTTAATATTATGGAATATCTAAGCACTTAAAGGAGAGATTTTATGTGTTTGAAAATAATAAGACTTTCTTGAATAAAGTGTGATAAAAATAGTACATGTTTTAATTGATAATCTTTGACAATAATTGGGAATAGTTAAGTATAAGAAGTAGGTCTATATAGTAAATTTCTTTTAAATAGACGATTAAGGACTATTGACATATACAAAACATTATTAAATAAAATATCAATTGATAAATATGCAAACCCTACTAACATAGGCTAGTGAATAAAAATATATATTTATTAATCATCTCAAGTGAATTAAAAGTAAATATCATTTAAATAATTTAACAACTATACAGGCATTTTATAATATTGGATAGGACAAGTTCTATCTATATAAAAAATAAATACATAGGTTTATATATTCATAGTTATATATACATGCATACATATCTATATGTATAAATATTTCTATATGTTCTATACATATACTGTATGTGTATAACTTAACTATATAATGTATTTTATGTGTTGACAAGATTTATCACTGTATAAACTCGTATATAATGCGTATATATATATGTATATTATATATTCATATGTATGCATTTATATATATTTAATATATATATATTTAATATATATATATATATATATATATATATATATATATATATATATATATGTAAGAGCTCTAGGAAGACTCAGATTTTGAATTTAGGGCAGAGATGGTCACGGGATAGAGATCGAAGTTTTGTAGACTCGTCATTTCCAAGCTTCCTCTTGATGTATAACAAATAAAATTTTAAAATTCAATGTTAAATATAATTTATTTAATTAGGATAATATCGGCAGTTTAACTTATAGATTATTTGGTAACTTAAAAACTTGTCATAATCATGGTTAAATCTAACATTAATAACGTTGTATGGATCTAAAATTATTTTAAACGGGTAAACTAGCCTAATTAATTTTATTTTTATTTTGAGTTCACCTCGATTGAAGTTGCATTTCCATGACAAAGAAATGAAATTAAAAACTAGCTAAGTAGATAATTAAATACTTGAATAATATTAATTATACTATTTTTACAGTGAACCTTTCTTCGATTATAGTTCCAGTTACATTAAAAGATTATTATTATTATCTTATTTAGAACCTAAGTTACTTAAACTTGTATTCATACTTTCAACTACAAAACCAGCATTAGTTTCTATTTAGCTATATAATAATTTTGTTCAGCCTGTCTAAAATTAGTGTTAATCAACACTGCAATCAATATTTTACCAATACTAACTCATTTAAATAAAAAAGCATTTACTATTTCATACTTTCTACTAGAAACATTAAATTAACCATCTCATTTTAATTTAAAATAATGAACATCAACTTCTACAAGCATTATAAATTGAATTAAAATAAATTTCGTGATAAAATCATTTCTGTTTAAAACCCATATACGGCACAATGACAGCTGCGCATAGAGGAATGGAATTGGGGCCAAAGAAATGATCATGCGCGATTACTACTTTAAGGACTAATACACGAAATATGAATCTCTTCAAATTTCTAACTGCTTGTGATTTTTACAGGGTAATAAAGCTACCGAGGAATATTTTGGGAAAATATTAGTCAATTAAAACCTAAATTTTAGCGTCTTTTTTTGTAATTGCTAGTTTAATTGTTAAGTCTTCAAAGATATGAGTGTGAAACCATTTTTTTTTCTATAATATTTTTATTTGAGTTTTGTGGTTATCCTTGGATCCTGTTTTTTTAAGTGCTATTTATGATTTAGATACCAATAGTTACAGTTTTTAAACTTTTTCCAAAGGTTATTACTATTTGTAAAAGCTAGCCTATATTCTTATTTTAAGAAATGTGTTGTTTTAATATCTTTAAAATATCACATTTAGAGGATGTATTTACATTTTCTGTCTGTTTTGACTGGCGACACTTTAAATATAGGGGAAGGACAGGCATAGTGGCCAGGTGGGTTTTAAGGCTGTACAGGGCTGCTATCCTGCGGTAAATGCGTGAATGTTACCCTCACAGTCTCCATAGTTGTATTGAATCACTAGAAGAAGAAAGAAGTGCGTGATCACTATTACAATTTTTGTGTTTTTCATACCCTCTGATCTAAGGTAAGTCCTCAATTCATGTAATGATTACAGACTTAGTAAAACCAGCTAGGTTTTTGAAACATAGTTGTTTTAAAAGAGTGGTAACATGGCTACAAAACCCAATATTAAGAAATGGTTCCTCGCTGATTGTTGTCGTCTGACAATAAGCTTTTTTTAATGGCGTCTGGACGGGCACAACAGCCAGTATGTGGCAAATATGCCCGCTGCGGTGGCCATTATGCCTAACTGCACTATTTATTATTGTTTTAAATACAATTATATTATAATTAGAATCAATACAAGTTTTAAATACAATTATGTGGGATAAACGATTATTTGTATCACCTCATGTTACCTAATATTGTATTAAAAGTAAAAAAATTGATTCTATTAGAATAGTTATAAACTTCATAATTTTTTTTTATGATTGTCTTAACTATATTTTAATTCTGTTTTGTTTTAGGAGCGATGGTTTACAATTACCAGCGCAAGGGAGAAAGGCAATTGTGGGATTCAGGTAACATGCTAAAAACAATAGGGGCAGTGAAGGACGGCATGGCTTTCTTAACAGCTGCAACCACATATAATGATCCTAGAAATACTTTGAAGAGGAGAGTTTTGAACCAAAATATACGCGCTACAGGCAACAAAAAGAAATTTGGAGGTTATAAGTCCGTATTTACAAGGCAACAAGAACAGAAAATCTACAACCATATACTAATTTTGGAGACAAGATTTTTCGGGATGACTATCAAGGATCTGCAAAGTTCAGCATTTGAACTTTCGGAGAAGACCAACCTTCCTTATAATGTTAATAAAGATATTAGGATGGCTGGAAAAGGGTGGATGGCTGGTTTCCGGAAACTCCATCCAAAGTTAACGATAAGGTCGCCTAACCAACTTCTTCAGTAAGAGCTAGTGGTTTTAACAAAGTTGCCGTTAAGAAATTTTTTGGCATCCTGATCGAGGAAAGAGTCAAACACAATTACCCAGCCCATCGAATTTTAAATGTTGACGAGACTGGGTTCACTGCAGTCCAGTCTAAACTTAAAATAGATCTATCTTTAAGTGGTTGACGACCAGTTCGGTCTCTCACCTCAGCTGAAAGAGGGATTTTGTCTTATTTCGTAATGCGTATGTCAGCTGGAGGCATATACATCCCCCCTCTCATTATCTTCACCCGGGTTCGGATGAAGGCTGAATTGACGGATGGAGCTCCTCCTAGGACTGCATTTACTTGCCAACCTACTGGATAGATGCAGACAGAGATTTTTGTACACTGGTGTAATCATTTTCTAATGCATGCTAAGCCCACAGAAGTTGATCCAGTATTGTTGATATTAGATTGGCATAGCACTCATACTAAAAACATTTGAGTTCATTAGGCTGGTCAGGGCTAATCATACAGTTGTGGTGTGCATACCACCTCACTGCAGCCATAAACTGCAGCCCTTGGACGTTTCATTCATGGGGCCCCTGAACACTTTTTACGTTCAAGAAATAGAACGGGTTTTAAGGTAAAACCCCGGGTGAACAGTGATGCAATTTCAGGTTAGTCATCTCTTTGAGGAAGCCTACATGAATTCTGCTGTTCCACTCAATGCAGTGAATGGATTTAGCAAATGTGGATTGAACCACTCAATGAACACATTTTCTCAGAAGAAGACTTTGCTGCAGCAAAAGTAACGGAAATACCACTTCTACCAGCTGCCATGGCATCAGCAGTAAATGCTATAGAGCCACCACCCACCGACAGCACTGACGCTCTTTCATTGCAAGCTGGATCATCGAGCAGTAATACCTCCGCCCTAGATAAAACTTATGATCCACAACTGGTGTCATCATTTTACATCCTACCTGATGATGTTTCCCCTGTGCATCGTGTATCTGAAGCAAAACCTAAAACAATGCATGGATGAAAGGTTATGCAGCGTTGTTGTCAGGAAGTCCTTATAAAAATTATCTGTTAGCCAAGAAAGCTGGTAAGGAATCAAAATAAAAATAAAAAGCTATGAAACTGAAAATAGCCAAAGAAAAAAAGAATGATAAGACTATTAATAAAAATCCGAAGAAATAAGCTAAGAATCCCCGGGTTAACATTGGTAAAAAAACCTGTTTGAAGACATCGATGATAACTATGATTCAGAATGTTTATATTGTTGTGGAAAATTTTCAGCTTCAACTTCCAATGAGCGTTGGATCAAGTGCCAAGGATGTGGCTTGTGGGCCAATGAACTGTGTGCTGGTGTTGGGAAAGAGGACAATGGGTACTTATGCGAAACTTGTAGCTAAACTCACTAAAAATGACTTTGCTTTTTTTTACACTTTATTTTAAATAGGTATTTATGAAAAAAACACAGTTTGTATTCAACATGGTTAAAATTATATTTTTTTACTTCAAATAAGTAAACATTTCCTTTAAATATATTTTTTCTAATTTTAAACCCTTTTTCTCACTTTCTTTACCACTTTTAAGCTATGTGGTCATTATACCCTACCCCTGTGGGCATATTGACCACTTAGGTACTTTTTGGCAAAATTGATTATTTAGGTACTTTCCCTTTTTCCAACCAAAACGAAAAAGTTCTTACGTGTACTGGGATGGTTGATGTGTATATTATATGATTTTTAAGTTTCTGTATCGCTTGAAAGTCAGTTAAAAACTTCAGAAAACCTTAGCCTGGTCATTATGCTCACCCTTCCCTTACTATTTTAATTTTAAAATAAACAAATATATATTATAAATTTAAAAATTATGAATATACTTGAACGAGAATCGTATCCGGGAACGATTTAATATTCGACTGGAGTTCAACATGAATTATTCCAATCTTGAAGACCTATAAAATATGTAATTATAATGTATATATTTATATGTAAGTATAAATTTCTAGAAAAATAAGTATATATACAAATATATAAAAAGTATGCATATCATTTTATTTCTTAAAACTAATTTAAATATTTTTGTCTGGCCTTTTATATGAGTGGATGAATCCAAGCATGAAATGTATACATTAAGCCCATGGTGATACTTGTGAATAGATATCTAATTCCTCCATATTGGTAAAATTCAAACTACACACACCCAAAAATTATGTTATTTCTTTGACACACAACTACTTATACTTAACAATTACATGGAAAAATATAATGATATTTGAAAAGAGGCTACTTTTGAAGCTAGTGTGAAAACCATTTCATCAAATAAAACATTCTTTATAAAATGAATCAGGGCAGATAACTATTTTTAATACATTGTCATGAAGACCTGGATTTGTTTTAGTTATGTTTATCTTTTATTGGTCATATATAGTTTTAATTGGAATTCTCTATTGTAATGGATGTTAAGAGTATTCTTTGACTTAACTATTTCTCAGAAAAATCTATTTAAAAAAATATTTTAATTGTTACCTCATTTAGAAACGTGTGCTATCATTGACCATTCTCAATTGTCTGTTGGAAAATGATCTTGTTCAATATTTCTTTTGCAGCTTTATCGCTTAGTGGTGAAATCATAAATGCTTCAGAAAGCAATATTAAAGGTTATAATAATGAATTAGTTATAATCGTTATCTCTTTGGATTGTTGGTTTATCTTGACTCCAAATGCTTAAAAATGCATCTACTCAATGGAGATCCTTTTACTTATGAGTCTTTATCATAGTATATTTACCAACTTAAAAAGAAATATACAGCTATATCTTGATACATTTAATTAATTATAAATTGGAAAAGAACCTTAACTCTTTCACTTTAAAAAAATTCTGCTCACTAGGATACAAATATATTTTAACATATACTTATATTGTTCTTCTTTGAGCTATAGTTTTTATATTTGTAAAAAAGAATATAAGGGTTCAAACAGTTACCATGGATTGAATCTCTTTAAAAATATTAACCTACATTAAATGGTTTCTCAAAATACCCTTTTTAGCCCTGATCTTTTGTTATCTACCTTTATTTACCCCTAACACCTTCTAGCTTCATATATAAGTATGTCAAGGCTCCTTATACCTCTATTCCTTTTTGTCAAAACACTCCCTCTCTCTCTTCCCCTATATCTCCGTTACTTCTCTCTACATTTTAAATCAATAGAATTATCTCTTCACTTCTTATTAATCCACCCAACAGGTTTACTCCATTCGAGTTATGTATGTATATATATATATATATATATGTACTTATGTATGTATTTATGTATATACATACATATAATTATGTATATATGTAGGTATATAAAAATAAATAAATAAATATATATATATATTAAGAGAGAAATATATATTTATATATATATATATATATATATATATATATATATATATTTCTATTACGTTCATCTATATACTTGCATATAGCCTGAACAGATAGTAAGACGCAGTGACAATTTTATATAATTTTATATACAGATACTATCTTTGCCTATACAATCATATACAACCAATTGTATTTACAACAAAACTTTCTTTTCCTTTTATTGTACACACTTAACTATATTTCTTTTTTAAATAAACCTCTTCTAAGTAAAAAATATTTACTAACATTTTCCTTACCACTACCATAATAATTTGAATATTATCTCATTTTACATAATTGCCTCAATCTACACCTTATCTATCTCCATTTATATCCAAACCCTTCTCCATTTACCAATCAAAACTTAGTTTTCCTCTCTGTATTAGATCATCTCTACCTAAAATGTTTATTAAATTTCCTTACTCGTTTTCTCTTTCCTCTTTTCACTAATATTCATACTTCTTAGATTTACCTTCTTAAACTACTCCCATAAAATATATACTCTATCCATCCCCGCTATATTATATATACTCTCTAACCCCCTTTTTTCCAACTCTTTCATATTTCTTATAAATATCATTTTAATTAATTCCTACATACTCCTTATCACTAATCCTTTTAGTTAATTTATATTTATACCCACTATTTACCACCTCTGCCTTACACACATCCTCGGCCTCATTATTTTAATATCACATCCCTTGTGCAATTCTACTTAACCTGTATATGTACTCAATATCCTCTATCATTATTTATCATTATACCTTCTTATTCTTTAAACCTTTCTCAATAATACATTTCTCTTTAATTATTTATTTAAATTATCATTCTATTTTACTCCTTGTCCTATAAATCTCAAAACCAGAATCTATTTCTATAACATCTTTTTTTGAAATTATATTTATGCCTCGAATTTAATTCTGTAAAAGACGTGATGTACATGATACGGTGGATGCAAGAGCCTCTTGATACTTTGAAATATCTTCTAATGTTAGGATTATATTATTTCCTTAATATCAATCAAACGATTAATTTCCACAAGTGATCTTAACCCACCTTGGCTCCACTACTAAACTTCTACTTCTATTGTTTCGCTGCCTTATCAATATTCCAGTAAAACATCAGTATATCTGTATGACGCCACCAGGATTGAGTTGAGAGTTAGGGAACAAATTTAAATGTCAGTATTTGTACAGTTTTTATGTTAAAACATATTTTTGTCAAAAGAATGCAAATAATTGTATAGTAGAAATGTAGAATTTAATTTTCTAATCATGGCTCTGGAATATCTGTCAATGGTTTCTTGGAATGTAATTACAACTTTTCTCTTAAGTTAATAAGTTTCTCATCAAATGCCAATATGCTCATGACAAATATTCACCAACTGATGATATCAAAATATAAATAATAATTATTTTCTATCTAAAGAAATATTTTAATTATTTTGGCCAAAAATGTTTTGCTATAAATATACAATATACTGCCCTTAACTCACAATCTCTACACTCTCACCTTAATTGAGTTATTCCATGCATTTAATTAGTGTTGTTAGATTATTTTATATAATGTTGAGATGTAAGGTAGTTAGGCGTCATACCATTAATTTACTTTATATAAGATACAAAAAAAGTTTACTTATTCATGATTTATTTAGTAACCACTGTTTTCTCTATACTATTATAAGAGTAAAGCGTGGACCCACTCATTACAGGTGGAGAGAAAATAGCTCCTCTATAATTTCCAAAGTCTAAACACACTGCATAGCTTGTCACACCTTCCATTACTGACAGACATAAACGTCTTGTACATGCATTGGGTCTATATCACTTCTGTATCATTTGACTATTAAATAAGCAGTGTATTTACTAGAGGTCTAACGATTTAGTAAAACCAATTATCGATACCTATTACCATTTGTTTAAAATAATTGTTCTCGCTACGATTATTTACACTGCTTAATCCCGGCTATCGATTATTTATTAATAACTATTAGGAAATATGATTAAGAGAATGATAAAGGTTTATTTCATTAATACAAAAAAAAATGGTATGCATATACAAATTTATTTTATGAATAACTGCGAAAGTTAGAACTATATTGTTAGTTCTATCAACGGTAATAACTTATATTTCTTTATCTTTATCATGTAGCCTAATCTTTGCATAGCCCTCAACCCAGATGCACTGTCTATTTAAGTATTTTTTAGTGAAAAATTCTGATTTAAATTTAACTTTATAAAAAAATATTAATCGACTTAATAATGGCCGATTATGATTAATTGCCGATGCACTAATAATCGCCCGATAAAGATTCATCGATATCCGCATAGGTACACCCCTAGTATTTACAAAGTTCTTTTTTTAACTCTCTACCATTTGACTGTTTATTTTGCATCACGTCTTACTACCTTAAAAAAGCAGTGTGCATAGAGTGTGCATAGAGTGTGCCTCCCTCACCCCTGCACCTTTTGAATGTTAAAGAAGCAGTGTATATACAGTGGGCCATTCTCATATCTGCACCTTTTGAATGTTAAAGAAGCAGTGTATATACAGTGGGCCTTTCTTACCTCAGTATTTTTAACTGCGTCTGACTACCTGTTCAGGTTATACGCCTAAGTACTAATTACACTAATAGGTTAGGGATTCGAAAGGCTTAATTTAGAGGAAATGCACCCGCACTTTAAGAGGGAGAGTGGAAAACCATTAAGGATAAAACACTCTCAGTGTACCCGAACGAGATCAAACCCTGATCTCCCCATCTTTAGCAGTCTAGTCCAACACGAGATTAGTATATTTGACCACGTGGCCAGCGAAGCGGGTAGGCAGAATTTGACTTTTAAACAAGCAACGTTTATATTATATGCCTCTCTCACCACTGTGACTTTTTGCTGTTACAGGTTGATTAGCAATTAACTTATAACTATAAGAAAAAATATAAATATATATAATATACTAACTAATAGACAACTTTGTAATAAAGTAAGTGTACTTAGCCAATATTCTAGTATAGGATATACAATTCATGTTTTATTTAGTATCAGTTTAATTACATTGTAAGAATAATTTGTTTTCCTATTGTGAAGATAAACACCTATCATAGTAGTTAAAGAAAGAAACAATAGTCAAAATCTACCTCTGTTTGGTCTTTGTTCTATAACATCATACAATTAGGAAAATGAGGTGAGCTGGTGGTCTATGGGTAAGGTGTCAGACTTCTATGCTGGCGGCCGGGGATCAATCCTCGGTCCAGGTACAGATTTATCTGATTACCAAACCCTTCCTTCCCCTCTGACAAGACATCTTGTGAATGTGTGGAATGCCAGGCCTCCACCGTGGTTCGGATTCCACGTTAAGCTGTAGGTCCTCCATTTCATCTCACAATCACCCTACCATTACACATTAGCGTAAGTGCGTATAACCCGAACGGGTAGTAAGACGCGGTGCTAATAATAATAATAATAATAATAATAATAATAATTAGGAAAATCTCGAGTTATTACTGCTTGGCATTCAGCCAGTAGGTTTGAGCTGGAAGACAGCGCCTAAAGTAATAAAATAGATCCACGTGAAGACCCAGAATTTACACGAATGCCTAATTAGGCCTATTGGATTATAGGCATACTTTAAATTCACTAATAAATTAGGAATGAGAACGTTAGAATAGTAGAGGAAATTCGTGGATGGAAAATGGGGAAAACTTTTATAAAAAAACGTATGCTTAATACGATGACAAGGATTCAAACCCCAATCTCTCCATCATCACCACCAATTTAGTTTAGAGTGTGTGTGACACGTTATACCATGTGGCTCCTAATGTGTTTCATATTTAATTATCAAATTATGTTTTGTAATCTCATTGTTCTATAGTAATAGTAATAATATTATTAATAGTAAAATTGTATGGAAGTATATAAATAAATCATATACATATATAACTAATTTGGAATTTAAAGCTGATGTTTATATTTTTAAAAATGTTAAAATTATTCACACTACTATGTGAAAAAAATTGGCTTAAATAATTTATCCTCTACCTCCCTTGCCAAATATTTTCCAACAACCAGCTAACTACCCTCGAAATCTCCCTTGAAAGCAGAGCGCTGAAGTGTGTAGCGTTTCAACCCATCCTTTCCTCGAATTTACCCCTGCACAACGCAGCACACACCTGAATACTAAAGTTACGTGTGCAGCATATAAAGCAACTTCATTTGTGTTTTCTCAAGTAGAGGTAATAGTTTTTTTCCTTCATCCCCATACTCCCCCACTACCTCCTTTCTAAGTAAAGGGGTGTTTCGACCTTTTTCCAAATAGTTTTACGTGTCTGCTCTGCATAATTATGTATTTTGAAACAAATGGGATGGGAATTATTTGAATACGTAATGCTTGGAGAAATATTCAATAAAATATTCACCTCTGACAAGACATCTTGTTAATGTGAGGAATGCCAGGCCTCCACCGTGGTTCGGATTCCACGTTAAACTGTAGGTCCTTCATTTCATCTCACAATCACCCTACCATTACACATTAGCGTAAGTGCGTATAACCCGAACGGGTAGTAAGACGCGGTGCTAATAATAATAATAATAATAATATAATATTTGTTCCAGCTTTGTTCTACTGTTTACTATTTCATTTTCTTAAATATACTCTTTATAGATGTTAATAAATTGGTTTAACATCCATAACATCAAATGTTCATCAATGTAAAATAAAAAAAATTTAAAGATAAAAATTGGGAGTAAATAAAAAACTAATATGAAATAAGCAATCCTACCAATAAATGTATTCATTAGGCTTCTGGTAGTACAATTCAAACTCGTGGCCACATTATATATGTCGCCAGACTCTCATTTTACATGGTCATCGATAACGAATAGATTGGTGTTCAAAACCTGACCGGGACAACTAAATGTGGTTTTCTACGTACGTTTTATTTAAAGATCATGCTAATGTAGGTACACTTCCTCAATATTTCCCCTATATATATATTGGCATAGATTTATCAAAATGTCCCTTATATTAAACGTACTAGCTAGAGCAAAGAATATGTATTCAGTCATAAGATTTAATATGTTGTTCTAAATTAAAATGAGAAAGAAATGTTTATTCTTTAAGGGTAGCTTAGGACATATAGGGCTCAAAGAAAAGGCAATTGCTTTGTATATGCATAACTTAAACGCAGCAAAGGGTCTGATAAATTCTATAAGAATACGAGGGAAAAATATGCACTAATAACTCCATTGATTGCAAACTACTTGTGGGAAAGAGTACTTATTCCTAAGGAGAAAAAAAACTCCTTCAGTCAATATTTTCCCGGTCAAAACTCAACGCAAACCATTCTTGTTGACAGTTGCTTTGCCATGACCATTTATAATAGAATAGGTTAAACCTTTAAAAAAAAGTTGGGTTATTTTTGCCTAAAGCTGTCTCTGCACATTGAAATTGGCACGTGACACTAAGCTAAGCCTATAAGCCTACATTCTATGCATAAAAATATTCGTATCTGAAGAAATACATTGAACGGAGCTACGCACGGACTTTCTCGTTCCATTGTTTAAATATGTGGATATTCATTCAAAAATTGTAATATATGTGAAACCAAAAATTATATATTAGCAAACCAAAGAAAAAATTGCATTAAAATTAGATAAATCATTTTGTGACTCCAGGTTTTAAATTTTATAATTTTATTTTAAAGAATTTAAGTCGCCATTTATATATTTGTAGCAATAAAATAAAGATCGATATTGTTTCCATAAGGGTCAACATTTCGTATTAAAACTTCTATCTCTGGCTAAAATGTTTGAAATTTAAATAAGGGTTGCACATCTTATGGTTATCGCATTGCTATTAAATTATCACATACATAAATGTTGACCAATAAAATCGGTAAGTATTGATTATTGAGTCTAAATTGTTAGAGATAGATCATTGCTGTACAAACATTTCCCTAAGAGGTTAAAGGAAAAAAAACATCAACTTTTTGAAATGATTACCTACTTACCTACTCAATGGCATTAGGGAATTATTGTGTTAAAACTTGAGTAGTATCTCTGCAACTAAATCTCTCAAGTTTATATTAATATTTTGGCCAATATCTCAGAAACCTTTTGGTTTTATAAAAATATATTTTAAAAAAAGTTTTTTATTTTAATAGTACTAAAATTTTGCAATTATAAGTTATTTACTATCCCAAAGAGTTACGGAGATATGGAAATTTCCACTTCTGTAAGGTACCCTAAAAATAATTTTCATGAGGAAATAAAATAGCAACTTTTTATAATCTTAATCAACGCTAGATATGAATTTTAACTAAAATAGATAGAGCTGATTTTGAGAAAATCGAATTTTTCTCTTCCCGCCCTTTATTAAACTACTCTTAATTTTAGGGTTAGACAGACACAAAGACAGATGGCTTTGCAAAAACCACCTTTTAGGGTTTGGGGAGGTCATGAAATGTCGAATTCCATCAACATACCATGTTAAGTTTTTTTGACGATCGCAATACTTAGGTGTTCGATTAATTAAAAAATTTACATATTTGCGTATGGCTTGAGAAGTATTTATTTAAAAAAAATATATTTCATTTGAAAGATTTTTATTATAAATAGCTTACATATTTAAAATGATGAGTAATTTCATATCTCAAATAGCTACGGAGATATGACAAAAAAACTTTGATTTACGCTTCAGTACGGAACACTTACCAATAATTTTGAAGAAAAATGAGGGTTTTCATTTTGTTTGAAATATTAATCAAAGCCTAGAAATCAAATTTAATAAAAAATATGAGCCGATTTTAATAAAATCCATACTACACTTGATTTCAGTGTTAAATAGCTAATTCCAAAATCCTCTTAGGCCAAACCAATGGTAAAGTAGTTTAAGCTCCAGCCCGAGGTACAAGACAGACAGATGGACAGGCAGACGGACAAACAGACTGAATGGCAAAAAACACGTTTTATGATACGTCAACATTCATCAAAATCTCGAGTTCGATTTTTTTGACGATCACAAAACTTTCTCTTCCTGTAAAGGAGCGATAAAGCATAAACAGTTAATGTTGAAGAAAATATGTTTTAAAATATATGTTTTAGAAGAAGGTGAATTTTTAAGTTGGGACTATTATTCTATTTTATTTGTCTCGCTTTTTTTTAACACTGCATTTTACTAATTCGGGTTACACACTTTTTTGCTAATTGCTACTTGCTAAGTAGTTATCCTACAGAAGATTATAAGCCAGCCAGAAGGATGTTTAACTATATAAATATCTTGAACTTGCTTGACTCTGAATTAATTAACAAATCAACAAAGTAAGGGAGATTCTAAAAAGTATCTGAAAGAATCTGAAGAACAAAACAACCAAAAAATCATTACTCATAAATTATATATTTGATAAAAAAATTGTATATTATGCTCATTTATAAGAAAAAATACAACACATTTTGCATTAATTTTTTAAAAAAACAATATAATGTATCCCTGAACAGAGGATTCAATTTTGTCTTATCATTTTAGGAGGTAACTATAATGTCAGGGGCTGAATATCATCAGGGTGTATTTATGTAACCCTTACATAATTGTTTTGCACTCTCCCTACCCACCAATGTGAGTAAATTTCCTCTAAATTATACATTTATCATCCCCAACCTATTAGTATGTATATATATTATATATATATTAGATATGTATATATTATATATTATATATATATATTAGATATGTATATATATTATATATATATTAGATATGTATATATATTATATATATATTAGATATGTATATATATTATATATATATTAGATATGTATATATATTATATATATATTAGATATGTATATATATATTAGATATGTATATATTATATATATTAGATATGTATATATATATATATATAATGTTAATCTCTATAATTAAAATACAAGGTGGGTCAAATAATTGGGTTAACAATCCATATTAAATTTACTCTTGTTTGGTGATGGTTAACCACATAAATTTTAGCAAATATTAATATGAACGCCTAGGCGTGTGATCTAAGTGGGTAGTCAGACGCTGTGCTAATATATATATATTTAAGTAAAGCATATATTTGTATGTATAAAAATATTTATATATATAAATATATATATATTTAAGTAAAGCATATATTTGTATGCATAAAAATATATATATATTTGTATATCTAAATATATATATATATAAGCACATCGTCTTACTACCCATTCATATTATACGCCTAGGCGTTTATATTAAAGTTTGCTAAAATGTATGTGAATAGCCAACACCAAACCAGATTATATTTACTAGGGATTGTTAACCAAATTATCTGGTCCACTTTATATTTTAATTATAGGGTCCCATATTTTCGCTATAAATAATGGGCATACAAAGATTAAAGTGTCTTGAAATGCGTTGAGGTCCTCAATAAATAATAAATTATTCTTATATATTTGAAGTGTTTCATAAAAGGTGGTATAACACCATCATAGGTGGTCTAACAGTATTGGGTGTTCCTTACTCCATCACTAATTAGAATTGCCACACCCATATCCCATTTAGTGTAATTTGGCAGCCATCCTAGATGGGCGATAGACGTATTGGACGAAATATAGTATAACAATAAGCTTTCCTAAACATTCATTCTTAATTCTAACTTTAAGCTTAACGGATATTCAAAAGGGAACTATTCTCAAATTCAAACATCGATAATACTAGAATCATCCTAAATAATTGGTCTTACCTTAAATTTTCTATTTATTTATTTATTTAGCACCGCGTCTTACTATCTGTTCAGGTTATACTCTTTATGTACTTATTACTCTATCTATTAAGAATTGGGTAGGTTATATTTAAAGGAAGTGAACCCTCATTTGCCTTCAGAGAGAGTGTAAAGCTATTAAGGTAAAACCACAACCAGTTCACCCGACTGAGATTCGAACTTCGATCTCCCCGTCCTCGGCAATCTGGCTTTACACGAAATTAGCGCGATAGACATCTACACCAACGTGGAAGGTAAATTATCTATTGTTACTCAGTTTTTTATTTATGGAAAATTAAGTTACAAAATATCTTTTAATGGATTGGGATAAGGAAGGTTGAATTAGAGGAAGTGTACCCGCTTTTTCGCTGAAACAGTGTGTGAAACCATTTGGGAAAAAATCAACTTCAGTGCACCCGACCGGGATTGAACCACGATATCCACATCATTGGCAGTCTAGTATATATCTAAAGTAGCGCACTAAACCATGCAGCCATAGGAGCGGGTTGTTATTCACTTGTGAAATGACTTAATTTATTTGTGAAAGACTTAGTCCATATTGCTTAGCATGTTTCTAATAAGACTTTAATCTGTAATTTCACGTGAAGTGTCGTTATAATTGAACGGTTTTCATCCATTTGTGACTTAAAAAATAAATAAAAATAATATATTTATTTTAGAGAAACACCTTTCTTAGAACCGTGTCTTGGGTTATATGTTTATATACTATTCACGCTAGTGGATTTAAGAACGATGAGCTTATATTTAGATGAAGTGTACCCGCATTTACTTGGAGGGAGAGTGTTAATACCTTATAGTACACCCAACCAAGAGTCAAACATTGATCCCGCCGCCATCAGCAGTCTAGTCTACTGTGAGAGTATCTCTAGACCATGCGGACAGAGAAGTGAGTTGGAAAAACTTTAAAAACTTTTCCCTGCCCAATAGCGTGGTCCTATTTTAAGATAACAAACTACCTTCTAAACAATGTGGGATTTCTGGACATCTACAAAGCATCTCAGTGCACTCCATTAATTTTTATTTCCCAATATTATTACTCCTTATGATTTGGACTGTTCTTATAAGACTATCTCATTATTTAAATTTAATAAATAATCTGGTGAAATGACACCATATTTAGAATTTATGATTGCATAATTCAAATTTATTGAAATTATACTTCTTTAGGCACGTTATGAAAAAATGATGAGAGTGAAATTTTAAGATGCACGCGCATCACTGTAACACAAAAGTAACACAAAAGTAACAGGTTGAAGCTAAATCGCTCATTAAGTCTCGAAAAAAAAA
>CABFVX010000072.1:244257-257313 GCA_902151425.1 Timema shepardi
CCCCCCCCCCACCCCACACCACACACACTTTCCCGATTCGTGTGCTCCCCCTATCCCCCCATAATCCTTCGAGCACCTTTCACCCTTCTTCTTTCTCTATACACCTTTCTTTTCGGATCCCTCATCTCTTCAAAGCTACGTAATATTTTACATCCTCCAAACTATATTCATCACAATTCACACATTTGACCAGAAAGTAACGAGGACGATTACTTTAATAAATTATTTTGGATGTACTCGAAAAGTTAAACGCATTAATAACATATAAATCTGTTTCGTTAGTTTTAAAATCAAAATCTACTGACAGGTTTATCAGATATTGAACAAAAAAAAAAGTTATCTCATAGATAACGTGCTTAAACTTTATATGTGAGACCAAAACTTGAATCCTTGACGATTCAAATGATGAAAGTCTTAATGCAATTCAATTTCCAAATTTTATCATGGATGAATTTAGGTGCTCTTTCTCTTAATAAACTTCTCATTCCTACGACACTATTTAAATATATTAGTTAAAATAATGTGTCATCGATGAAACTTGGGTTTTCGCTAGTAACTACTGTTACAAAATTATAGATAATAGTCCATCTAAATAAGATCACACCATTAGTATGGCTAGGGACTATACAGAGACATATATTTTACACTGCATTGTATAAAGGTTTAAAATATTAAAATGGTCCATTTATTGTAATCATCAAAAAGATCTCATTAGAAATTTTGAAGGGGGTTGACGTTTCATGACTCCCTGAAAATAAAAAAAAGTTTTTCTAGAGATGACGTTTATCTGTGTGATTGTGTGCTTTTATGTCTGTATGATGTGTGTCTGTACGTATGTATGTCTGTGCATATGTGTGTCTGTGCATATGTGTGTCTGTACGTATGTGTGTCTGTGCATATGTGTGTCTGTGCATATGTGTGTCTGTACGAATGTATGTCTGTATGATGTGTGTCTGTACGTATGTATGTCTGTGCATATGTGTGTCTGTATATCTGTATGTATGTGTGTCTGTGTGTTTGTGCATCTATGTGTCTGTGTGTCCATGTGTCTGTGTGTCCATGTGACTGTGTGGCTGTGTGTCTAAATGTATGTGTGTCTATATGTCTGTGTATCTGTGCATCTATGTGTCTGTGTGACTGTGTGTCTGTGTATATGTGTGACTGTGTCTGTGTGACTGTGTGTCTGTGTGACTGTGTGTCTATCTGTGTGTCTGTGTATATGTGTGACTCTGTGTGTCTATCTGTGTGTCTGTGTGTATGTCTGTGTGTGTGTGTCTGTATATTGAGCTAGAGCCAAAACTATTATACCAATCTGGCTAAAACTTGGTGTCTATAGTTTTCATAAAGTTCCCCTGAGGAGTTATTATACGTAGATATATACAAAAGCCTAAAATTAAGGGTAGTTTACTGAAGATAAAAAAAAAAGAAAAATAGTTGTTCTCATAATTATCTTTATGGATTTTGATTTATTTTTGGTTTTTGTATCCAAGCACTGGTTAGTGTTCTAAACCAAATGACAAATGTATTTTACCGATGAAAATTACTTGTTGGCTACTTTACATAATCGGAAATTTCCAATCATGATTATATCGCCTCAACTATTTGACATAATAAATTATGTATCATTGTAAAGTTGTAATACTAATACGTATAAGTTGACCTTGGTGGGCTTGGGGTTGAGTGCTTGCCTGATCACCCAGTATTCACGGGTTCAAACCCTGCCAGGTTTGACGGATTTTTATTGAGCGATAAAAAACCGTAGCACAACTTCCTTCGGAGGGGAAGTAAAACCGTTGCTCCCATGTATATTATGGTGTGTAGACAAATAGTGGACGTTATGTTAAAATACTTTTCCCGGCAAAAGTTGTAAACTCTTTTACGCTCGCTCATAGAAATTCTCGTGTGCTGATATAATCAATCACTTCCGAAAGTGCACGTTAAATACCTCAAATAAATAAAAAGAAAATTAAAATTAAATATATAAATCTTTTATTTGATTTTATTTTTATAAAAACCAATTGTTTCTGGGCTATAAGCATATACAGGCCAATATATATTAGTCAGGTCTTTGAATTGTGAAACTGATTGTTATGGTGTTTATAGAGAGAGCTTTTCCTCTTTCTCAATGTTTCTGTAATTTATACTCTTTGATGGATTGTTTCTGAATCAATAGTTAATATTTAGTTTCACATTTTTTACGAGTTTTAAGTAAATATCTCCATTTTTAGGCAAAGGAGTCTATAATGATTTAGCGGTACACCATCCCGTTTATTTTTTACCTGAGTTATCTTCACTCGTGGAATAGTAGAATCGATCAAAGCTTACCAACTCAAAACATAACCTCAATTGAGTCGTTTGTAGCTCTAATGTTTTAAGGTGCTATGGAAGGGAATTAATTTCAAGGTCAATATTTTGTATATTTTTTTATAACAAATATATTCTAGAAAGAGTAAATAAAATCCCATCTACAATAGAAACTTTTATTTTAACTTTATAGTCAAAGTAACCTCTACAGTTTTTTTTAATCTTTACAATGGACATTGAGGAATATAGCAAGAAATTTTTCTATTTGTGTCAAACATTCAAGAATTGTGAGTATGATATGTGTAGAAAATTGAACTAAACATATATAATGAACCTAGCCCTATAGTTAATTTATTTTGGATAGAAGTATATTAAATAGTTTTAAAACAAATACAGAAACTATTACTCGATTTCCTACCCAACCCTACTTTAAACTTTCAAAATAACAAAAAATCACTCCAACCCGGTTTGAACAAACCAGTTATATCTAACTCTGCAAAGCTTGTATGCGTCGAGATGTGAATGAGATATTTCTTATAACCTAGAACACACACACAACACTGTGAATCCTATGACTTGAATATCTGGATCTATGTATTAACCTACTTAACAAATTCATTACTTCATGGGTCTAGGGGTAAGGTGTTGGACTTCTATGCTGGCGGCTGGGGTTCAATCCTCGGTCCCGGCACAGATTTATCTGATTACCAAACCCTTCCTTCACCTCTGACAAGACATCTTGTGAATGTGTGGAATGCCAGGCCTCCACCGTGGTTCGGATTCCACGTTAAACTGTAGGTCCTCCATTCCATCTCACAATCACCCTACCATTACACATTAGCGTAAGTGCGTATAACCCGAACGGGTAGTAAGACGCGGTGCTAATAATAATAATAATAATAATAATAATAATAGCTAGTATTATTAGCTTCAGTGGCCACGTGGTCTAAGGTGCTACTCTCACAATAAATTAGACTGCAAATGACGGGTAGATCATGGTTCGATCCCAGTGAACTGTAATGAGGGAGGTTTTCCCTAAAATTTATCCCACTTTCTCTCCAAGCAAATGAAGATACACTTCATATAAATTCAACCTTCTTCATCCCAAAGCCATTAGCGTAATTAGTCCATAAGTGTATAACCTGAATGGGTAGTAAGACGCAGTGGTACAAAAATAGCTAGTATTTATCCCAAAAAAAGTTCATAATATGTGAAAAGAGTTTAAATGTTAAAAAGGGCCAATAGTCCTAAAGGGGTAAAAAGGTAAGAGGGGTAGTATAAAAGTGGTAAAAGAATTCTAGGAAAAAAAAACGACCATATTAAGTTTTACCATGTTAGCCCCTGTTAGACTTTTAACAATTATTTCCCCTCTTTCTGTCCTCTATACCCTTTTTATCATTTTAATCCTTTTGAATCTTTCTATCTAATATTTATTTTATTAATTAGATTTACTTTCTACCATTTTTTCACTATTTTAGTATTTTTACTCTAAATTACTCCTCCCGGGCAAAGACGGGTACCTCATGCTAGTATATTATATTAGGTTACATTAATTAGTAGTCTCACACACTCGAAATAGAGGAGCTTCTCTAATATGTTATATGTATTACTATTTCATTAATAAAAAAATAGAACATTTTCCCCACTGTGTCATAGTATCGTTCGGCCTATAAGCATACAAGAAAGGTATAATTTTAAAATAAATGTACCCTTATTTGTGTGAAGCGAGAGTGGGGGACACACTGAGGAAAACACACCCACAGTACATCTGACCAGGATTCGAGCCTTGACCTACCCCTTAGTGGCAACACAGTCTAACACGAAAGTGACGTGTTGGATAATGTAATCACCGTAGAAATCTCATCTCATACATTCATATGAAGAAATGATTCACATTCATTTTTCTTATTTAGTATTCCGGCTTTCCATTACATATCAACACTTTTGACTGGTAAACATTTTAAACTTTTGCCGGGAGGAATGTTGATTTAGTTACATAGTTTTCAAATATGTTCCTTAAACTTTTTTTTTCTACCACCACGTTTTACTACCTGTTCAGGTTATACACATATGCATTAATTGAGATAGTTAGTTTGGAGTTATAAAGGAAGAATTACATGAGCTTTACCCTCCCATTTGCGTGGCGGTATATTGTAACACTATTTAGAAATAACCACTTTCATTAAAACCAACTAAGACTCTAACCCTGTTCTCCCTGTCATTGGCAATATATTCTATTGATAGTGTGACGTCCTAGACCATGCGTACACCGAAGTAGATCTTATAATAACTAATATATTTTACACATGGTATAAAAGTATAGTGTGACCTATATATCCTGACAAATAATTTTTATTTTTTATTCGACCTCAACTCGAAGGGATATTGGTTCAGTTAGGTATGGTTTTGATGTCGATGATGACCTGGTGGTCTAGGGGTAAGGTGTCAGACTTCTATGCTGGCGGCCGGGGTTCAATCCTTGGTCCCGGCACAGATTTATCTGATATACCAAACCCTTCCTTCACCTCTGACAAGACATCTTTTGAATGTGGGGAATGCCAGGCCTCCATCGTGGTTCGGATTCCAAGTTAAACTGTAGGTCCTCCATTTCATCTCGCAACCACCCTACCATTACACATTAGCGTAAGTGCGTACAACCCGAACGTTTAGTAAGACCTGGTGATAATAATAATAATAATAATAATAATAATTAATGTCGATTCATCTATTATTTGTATACTGGCTATACGGCTACCACTGACGTTATTGATAAGTACGTTGTCAAATGAATTAATTATTACTAAACAGGGTTGATGTTTAACTTAAACATGTACAAGCTGTGAAAACTTTAAGACAATAAATTTATTTAAAAATAAATGATAGTTTTCTAATAACGCTAAACGAATTATTTTACATGAAAACTCACGCAAACGAAAGTAACACTATTATTATAAGAGTATCTCATATAAACATGTGTTAAATCCCATCATTCATAATCCCTTTGAACGTAAACAATTTTACTGTGTCCCAGAGTTGTCGGATTGAAAATTCACTCATATATATTATTAGCAAGACATATATTATTTTATGATGATTTTTACTACTGTCTTATGTCATTTTTAACTCATGTAAATCATATTTGTAGATTTGTCAACAGATTAAGCGTTACAAGAATAATCTTAAAATGGTCTAGCAATTTAAAATTTTGTACCATTATTTTAAAAATAAAAAAAAATAAAAAAATCATAGTGATAGGATGAAGTATCCAAAATGAGCGTTGGAGGAACTAAAAGTTTGATACATTTAATTAGATTCTAGCATTCACAAATTAAATTAAATATAATATTCTTCTTAATTAGAAACATGTATTTACATACGACATTTCTAGCAAGAAAAATGCATCAAAAATGAAACTCCTAAGAAGAAAAAGAGACTTTTAACATCTTTGTTAGCTGGATGGAGGCTTACTGGACCAGTAAACGGAAGGACAAGGATGATCGCCAAGAATACTTACACTCCTTCTAACCTTCACAGAACAAGTAAGGAAAACAGAACGAAGGACGTAAGGGTGGAAAAGGGTGAATGTGGCTCATGAAATCGAAAATCGAAGTCCAGTTTTCTTATCTGCAAAATAGGGTGAGGAAGCGGGACAAGGGGTTGGTGGGGTAAGGGGTGGGGGGGGGAGGGAGGGTTTTGCATTTTGAAATGTTACTCCGTGTGAGGAGACTAAAAGGGAGGAGGGAGGGTTAATTACCAGCAGTTTTAGAGGGTGGGTTGAGGGTTTAGGGGGAGGAGGTAGGGGCGGCCTCAGGGCGTCGCGGGGCGGAGAGAAAGACGTCGCTAGGTGGGCGTGGCTTCAGGTTTCGCCACGACGCCATCCATCGTCTCCTTCTTATTATCCCAGTAGCTCTCCTCCCAACAACATTAGCCAAGTGACTCCGATCTTAAAATTTTGTGCTTCTCTTCACCTTCACCTTGCACAAAATAAATTTATAAAAAATGTGGACTACTAATAATCCACACTTATTTCTTTATGATTATAAAATAAAGAATAAAGAAAATATACAATTATAGTCATAAGTAACCCATTATATAAATGGAACAATATTGTGTCATTTTTAAATATAAAACATATTTGTATGTTTAAATTAAGAATATTTATTTGAATTAAGAAAATTAAAATTTGTGTTTTTTAGAATGTTGACCAACCCAAATATAATGTTATTCAATTACCAAATAATATCGTAAAGTAGTACACTAAGTTTTTAAATAATCCATTCAATATCTACGATTTCATCTGTACTCGTGTAAAGTGTAATCGTGCTTCAAGGCAACATTAAATAAACTCTAGTTTTTACTTAGAAGAGCGTAGGTCTCAAAGTTTTATTTGATGAAATGCTTCTTAATACGATATCTAAACATTAAAAATATATTTTTTTAAATCTTTGTAAGGTGATTTCTTATATTATTATCGTTATATATTTATTATTCAGAGTTTTAATTTTTTGCTTCATAATTCCTATTATTATTATTATTATCACCGCGTCTTACTACCCGTTCGGGTTATACTCACTTACGCTAATGTGTAATGGTAGGGTGATTGTGAGATGAAATGGAGGACCTACAGTTTAACGTGGAATCCGAACCACGGTGGAGGCCTGGCATTCCCCACATTCACAAGATGTCTTGTCAGAGGTGAAGGAAGGGTTTGGTAATCAGATTAATCTATGCCGGGACCGAGGATTGAACCCCGGCCGCCAGCACAGAAGTCTGACACCTTACCCCTAGACCGCCAGGTCACCCATAATTCCTATTAAATATCTTATATTACCTTTTAGAATATCTTTGAAACTAGCTCTGAATAAAATATCTTAAAATAGTTATTTACTTTTTACTAGTGGGTGTCGTTACAAAATCTAATTTAGCATTACTATATTACTATTGTAAAGAGAGCTTGGATAAAATTAGGTAGTTAGTGACTGCTACCACAAGAATAAGGGAAATGTGTAGATCTATTGCTAATACTTAGAATAACTTCTCACAGATTTAAATTAAATTAATTGAAATAATTGTGACGTGCATAAAAACATCATTCTCGTATTTTCCGATCTACCAGTGACGGAAATATCGCGGTTGTACTCTCGTCAGAATACATCACTCCTTCATACCTTTTTATAAAATGATTTCCTTGAATCCTTCCACGCAAATGTGGTTAAACTCCTTTAAATTCTACCTTCTTAACCTTTACACTTCTAGAACAAATCTGCATACAGCCCGGAAGGGTTGTGAGACGTAAAACACATGATACAAAATACTCTACTATAACTCAAGACAAAGTATTACATTGAGCACTTAGAGCGGAGGGAGTCAATTTAATAATATTGCCACCCACACATGTATACAAGCGTTTAAAGGTGTTAGACTCGCATTAATATTAGTTCACCGCTGACGTGGGGACTTAAACTCAAATTCCCACTGAGTATACCTTGATGCATAATATATACTGACAATACTTATTGCTCAATGTGTTAGAGATGAATACGGCTGAATTTTGAGGTGGTGTAGCCGCCTTTATGTCTATATATAATCTTGACATTTCATGGTCCCCCCCTTCACCCCCGAATCCAAAATACACAAAAGCCAGTTCCCTGTTTATAAATAATTAATTACTATCACTGTGTTTGTTTAAATCCAAACTAAAATATTTCAATAGGGCAAAAACTTATAGATAGAGACTCCCTCAGTAAATCCGACCAAGATTGGAACCCCAAACTCCCTGGCATCGTCAGTCCAGTCAATGTCTAGTATAACGCCTTATATACTATTCTATTACTGAAGTGGTTGCTGGTATATTGCATTAACTTTCCCTTTCCTTATCAAATATCTTTAATTACCTGTAGGTTGCAGCTATACCACGATTCTAGTTGGAAGAACGGTAAAGACAATTCAAACATATTTATTTGCGACCGTCATTAATAACATAATATTTTGCTATTTTAGTTATTTTATGGGTGTTTATAATATCTATAAAACGTGACCGATGCAGATAGAATGACTTGAAGTATGAACATATTAAAATGGTTTTAGTAACTTTAGTAACTAACGTCTACTGTTCTTCCTAGCAAAATCAGACTATACCTTCGGTTGACCTTTTTTATTTTCTGTTGCATATCTTGTAAACCATCCTGGAAATACACGTTTGAATTGAGCTATTGGGGGGGGATAAGGATGGTACAATTTAAAGGAAATGTAACATCATTTTCTTTTAGGGGTAGTGTTAAACAACCCTCAGTACACGGAGCTTGGATTCAAACCTCTACCACTCAGCCAAATACAAAATATATTAAATAAACCAAACCTTTAGTCTGCGTGTCCAGTGATCAGGGTGTTGGACAGTCCAACTGGTAGAACTTTCAGATAAATAAACCTTGAATTTTGGTATAAAGTTTAGGTTCGTGTCAACACTTATCCCTCTGGTTTTATAGCCTGAATAACATGTGGATAAATATACCAAGACTGCTTTTCTCGTAGAATTTCAAAGGACTTTACCAGTACCGCTTGACCCTATGTGCCACGGTCCATCACGCTAGGTTTAGCTCCTTCTTCCCCCAACCCAAAGCGTACAGTTAGTTATAAAGATTGGCCTAAATAGTACCGTCATTTGTTTTGAAAAATTAAGATTTATAAAATACTCTCAAGACACATAATCATGAGTAAATTTTATTCTACTTATTCAATTATTCCTGATCTCATACCAAAATAGTGATATAAAATGTCTATATTTTTTAAAATATAAGTAGATTTTTATGATTAGTATATAAGTAAATGGCATGGGTTGTAGTTATAGTGATCAGCTTAGAGATTGTTAAAATTATTAGAGATATATGTTTGAATACTAGGAGAAGCGGTATTATTGGTGAGGTCAAGGGCTTCAAACTGTTTAACAAAATACTTTTAATTGAATGCTTTTTGAATTCAGACTGTAATACGTCGCAACAACACGGGTGTTTTGCAGATGATTCATAGCTCACCATCAGTAGCTATAATCACATTACCTTCTTTTAATTAAGTTTTTGATAAAACTATGGGTAAATTATATAAAAAACAACATTATGGCTCGTTTAATTTATTTAGGGTGTTTAAGAATATATTTCTGAACCTTCTTACCATTTTATTAAAATAACTACAAACTTATTTAATATTAGAAAATACACAAAAGCCAGTTCCCTGTATATAGATAATTAATTACTGTCACTGTGTTTGTTTAAATCCTAACTAAAATATTTCAATAGGGAAAAAACTGTTCGCGAGAAAATCGAAGTTAATAGTGGGCCTATTGACAAAGTTTCAGTAAATGAACAATTTTTCGAACCTGCGCAAACACATTAAAAATAATATGTAGTTGGTTTTATACTTTATAACGTTTAATAAAACAAAGCAATCAAAATTATATTTTAAGGAGACGTCAATATAAAACCAAAGTAACCTATAATATCCAAATGTTATTTAAATATATTTGATGCCGATAATCTTTGGAGGTTCCTGCTGGAATTAGCAAGCACATGGGCCAAACTTCAAACTCAACTATTCTGATATGGCAGTGATATGTAGGTAGGGGTTCAATTCCCAATTGATCCTAGTAAATTTCTACTTTCTCACTATCTTACAGGTAGAGAAAGTATAGTGATAGTCAAAAAAATCCAACTCAAGATTTTGATTAATCTTGACGTTTCATGGTGTCCCCCACCCCCCCGCCCCCCAAATCCAAAAAAGTGGTTTTTCATTTATTTGTCGGTCTGTCTGTCTGTACCTCCAACTAGAGCCTAAACTATTTTACCGATCGTGCCAGAACTTGGTATATAGGGTTTTCATAGGGATATCCTAGGGGTTTTTGGAATAGGATATCTAACCCTAATATTAAGGGTACCTTATTGAAGGGCAAAAAGAGAAAAAGTCAATTCTCTCAAAATCGGCTATAACTATTTTGATTAAATTTCATTTAAAAATTTATAAATATTCCAAACAAAATGGTTTCTCCCAATATTTCGGCAAAATGACTTTAAGGGCTCCAGTTTGAAGCGTAAATTATCATTTTTTATAATATCTTCTAAACTATTTGAGATATGAAATTACTTATTGTAACAAATATGTACGTCTCTTTGTTATACAGATATTTTATGAGAGGCATATTTTTATAAAGCCAATAACTTTTAAGCTATACGTGTATGTATATATTTATATATAATATATATATATATATTAACTTTTTGACTTTTAACTTTTTGGTATTGCGACCACAAAAAAATCTAACCTGAAATGTTAATGGATATCAACGTCTCAAGACCCCAACCCTAAAAAGTGATATTTACAATGACGTCTGTCTGTGTGTATGTTTAAACTTAATATTAGGAGTAATTTAAGAAAACACGAAAAAAGAAAAAATAGTTTTTCTCAATATCGGTTCTAATGATTTTGATTAAAACTCGTATCTAAGCGTTAATTAGAATTATAAATATACTGGCTACTTTCATTTTCCTATCAAAATGACTTTTAGGGTACCTCCGCAACAATTTTAGATTCTAAATAACCTATAGTTGCAAAATTGTAGTACTATTAAAAATAAAAAAACTTTTATAGGCAATATATTTTTATAGAACCAACATTTTCTGAAAAATTGGCAAATATCTTGATACAATTTTGTGAGCTTTATTTGTAAAGAGATACTACTTAAGTTTTAATGCAATAATTCAACAATTCCATAGAGTAATTAGATATAAGTTTCTCAAAAAGTGTATGTTAATTTTCTCTAACCCCCTGCCCCCCCAAAAATATGTATAATTTTAATAACCATTTCAAAAACTCCCCAGACAGAGTCTACATTTTCAATAAAATCGTTATTGTCATTTTAAAACTATTTCAAATTTTCGGAAGTCCTTCACCAGTAACCTACCCTTTGAAGAGTTTTAACCCAATAAACAAGTATACAGTGTTATTTTGGAGTTCAAACAATCTCTGGATACACATTTTAAATAAAATTGATATAGCCTCTACGAAAATTTTGGAATTCAAAATAATCAATCATCAGTTAACTACCATTAATTTGAGGGCTAAGGTCAAAATAAATAAATGTCCTGAGGTATAGCCGTACAACATCTAAATATCAAGTTTTGACCAAATACATCAAACCATTACAGAGCTGTAGACAGAGGCAGACAGAGACAATCATGGGAACAGATAGAATGGTAGATATAGTTGTTGTTTTTTTGGTACGAACACGCATTATATCGTAATAATTCATCCTAGTATTTAGGTTTAAGATTTTAACGATTACAATACTTTATCTTGACATGAGAAATTATTAATATTTTTGTATATTATTGGCAAAACATTTTATTAACTGAATGAGAAATAGTTCAACTGCTCATTTTAAATTTAAATAACTCATGGTCAGAAAAAAGGTAGGAAATAATTATATTTATATCAATATTATGGAATATTAAAAAGATTTATAATGTAGGTAAGACCAAAACGGTACAGTGGATTCTTAAAACAATACAGTAGGTCCTTGATTTGTTTATTCTAAAGGTCTTGTAATAGTTGGAGGGGGGGGGAGGGGAAATGCCTGAGTCAAATGGTTCTAATACAAAAAATATATTGACATATTATGTTTTGTTTCAAAGAACACCATTTATTATAAATAAGATGGCATTGCATAGATGGCGTTGCTAGTCCTTTGTTAAACTACCAAAACTATCCAAATTAACGAAACCTCGTAACTTGAGTCCATGCAGGTCGTGACATTAGTATATATGGAGTCCCTTTTTAGAAGTGTCACTTTGATTCCTTTTATGTTTAGGTTCGTTAGACCCAATACAATTGATTATAGTGTTTTGATGAGAGGGGAATAATGGGGTGGAACAAAAAAAAATCAATTGTGGGTACATAATTCAATTTGTATTTGCACAAACTTCTAGATAACATGTATGTTTATGATTCAAAGGTGAATCAATAAATAACTTTGGTGACCTGGCGGTCTAGGGGTAAGGTGTCAGACTTCTATGCTTCTATGCTTCAATCCCCGGTCCCGGCACAGATTTATCTGATTACCAAACCCTTCCTTCACCTCTGACAAGACATCTTGTGAATGTGAGGAAACTCCATTTCATCTCACAATCACCCTACCATTACACATTAGAGTAAGTGCGTATAACCCGAACGGGTAGTAAGACGCGGTGCTAATTATAATAATAATAATAATAATGATAATAAATAACTTAGCACTTCTGTGGCCATGTAGGCTAACGCGCTACTCTTGCAGTAGAATATATTGCTGATGACGGGGAGATTAAATTTAGAATCCCGGTTGGGTGTACTGAGGGTGTTTTTAAATGGTTTCACATTCTCACTCCACGCAAATGTGGGTACCTACACTTCCTAATAATATAACCTTTTTCATTTCTAATACGATTAGAGTAACAAGTACAGAAACGTATAACCTGAACAGTTGCTAAAAATCAATAAATAAGTTACATATATGATTTAAAAAAATTCAAAAGTATATTGCGTATTGTAAAAATCATATTTTAACTAAGAAAACATGCAATTTATTTACATGAAAACATTTTCTAAATAACTTCTAAAAACACTTTTTTTTAATCCCGGATCCCCCTCTTTTGCATTGATTCTCTAAGCACCTATTACATTTTAATTAGAGTTACACACTTGTAATTCCCTCTTCCCCCCCCCCCCCCC
>CABFVX010000072.1:257642-278419 GCA_902151425.1 Timema shepardi
GGGAAGAAGTAAAAAAAAAAAAGAGGGATGGGTGTGGGATGTATATCTTTAGTAAAACCACCGGTAAATGGGTTTTAAATACGACATTGACACATCGCTGTCTTGTAGTCGGGAAAGAGGTTGGAGTGGGGAAGGTCAACTTCATGGAGTTGGTAGGGGGGGGGGATTGAAGTGAAGTAGGGGGACACTGGATGACCACAAGCGAGGGGGTGGCAATAGAAGAGTTAGTACATTCATGTTGGATTGTAACTCTATTGTAATCTATGTTTATCATGTGGGGGAAGTATTTTAATCATTAACATCTTCAACCTAGAAACTATGATGGATTCTAACAAAGTATGTGACCAAGAAAATTCTCACTTTATAGGTTTGTCTGACTGTATTTCTGTATCTGTTGTTACAGCCCAAATGGATTAAATTATGTCTTTTAAACTGTTTTTTATAAGCTATTTTGTCATCCACACGCCTGAGTGGTAAAACTTCTCCAATCCTTATAGCTGTTGATGAAGAGGTCGTGGTTCAAATCCCAGCTGGGTGTGCTGAAGGGGTTTTTCCTCTATAATTTTCTACTATTCCTCAATCTAAATCTAGATTATTCCCTATAATTTCTGCCATTCTAACTCTTACACCACTAGTTTATGAAATGATTATAGTAAGGCCTGTTTGTAAAGCGCTACGCAAAAAGTTGATTAAAAAAATATATTTAATTTAAAATATCCACTATATTATGAGTGTACAACGTCCAGTAGTGTCCAGTTCAACTGGTTTTTCTCCACCCTTGTCTAACAAGAATATTTGGTCCGACGTGCTACGTCCAGTCATTCGGGTAGGATGGGAAACTGGTTGGTTTCCTTCCGTTATTTCCCCTAACTTGAATATAGCCGAGGGCATCGACTTGTCCACGGCATATTTTCAATGGAAAATAGGTAGGTAGTCAACCAAACAATCCGTCGGCGTGTTAATATATAAAATGTGGTTTGAATTTAATAAAAAAGTGTTCGGGTCATTTGCAACTAAGGCTAGGATGTATAGGACCTATATTTTATTTATAGACTACTTTACTTTATTGAAGAACAGGGTATAAATTTTTTTTTATGGCCAGTATACAATTAATTAGTAATTATTTTCATGACGCCATATCAATAACTTTTTTGAAAGTGAATATTTAAACAACTTTTAAATTAGGTTATATAGTTTATATTTAAAACATATATTTTTTTAAATATAGGGACTACTTTAATATAGTATGAATATATTGTCATACCATCGACTACTTTCTTAATTGGCCACATGGTCTAGGAAAGTCTTGTCAATCTCGTTTGTTTATGAGGGGTCCACTTAAAATTGAAAATTTTGAGGCCGTATTTTAGAAAATTCAATATTATCTTGATCGAAGGTAAAAAAAATTAATCTTGAAACAAAAAGAATATTAAGATTACCTATACAACGTTTTAAGAGTTACTCCAATTTTTTCACGAATTTTGAATTTTCAAGTGTCTGAATGATTCATTTATATTTTTAAGTCACTTTAATGATTGACGGAGAGTGCGTGTCAATAATACGTGATATCTCGGGTGTTTGTTATTTTTAATAAGAGAAGACTACTGTTAATGCACTCATGAGCTGCCAAATATTGTACATATTATGGTAGGAAAATTTATCAATATTTGAGAATCGATCTTTGGAGAGTACAGAGTAAATATTTAGTTTATAAACCTCACTTCCTAGAGTTGCTCAAATAGTGGCCAATTTCCAAATAACATAATATCTAATAGTGTACCTCTACAATGTTTATACACGCTCTGGTGGCCACATGGTCTAAGATGCTACTTTTGCAATAAACTATTCCGCTGATGACGGGGAGATTGTGGCTCGATCTCTGTTGACTGTGAATAGAGTAGTTTTACCTAAATACTATTATTATTATTATTATTATTAGCACCGCGTCTTACTACCCGTTCGGGTTATACGCACTTACACTAATGTGTAATGGTAGGATGATTGTGAGATGAAATGGAAGACCTACAGTTTAACATGGAATCCGAACCACGGTGGAGGCCTGGCATTCCCCACATTCACAAGATGTCTTGTCAGAGGTGAAGGAAGGGTTTGGTAATCAGATAAATCGGTGCCGGGACCGAGGATTGAACCATGGCCACCAGCACACAAGTCCGACACCTTACCCCTAGACCACCAGGTCACCTTTACCCTAAATAGTCTCCCACACTTTCACTTAAGGGGAATGTACCCAATGGTCAACAGGGTCTGGTCGATTAATTTAAGTTAGGTTTAAGAGTTTCCATTGGTTCTACATCCTCATATCCAATATCACCCTCATCTTACCGGGCCATAGAAAGAGCCTCCACGGAAAGGATTTGAGATTAGTACTATTGGGAGTATCTTGGTCAAAGGTACATATGAACTGGCTAATCTTTCCATAGACTGGGTTACAAATGATGCGTAATATTATTACTAATATATGTGGAGGAAAAACATTTGTTTTGTGCTTAGGATAATATAATCCTTATTATTGAGTGTTCTGTCTTATGATAGGTCTATTCCCTTAGTCAATAAACTTACACCACCAATGGTCCCTGTCTTAACCTCCTCTTTCAGATCCAATTTTTTTCTTCTTTTCTTCAAGTCGTCTAATATTTGAATACTCCTTCCTAAGCTCCTCTTTTCCTAAACCCTTTCTTCTATGACGTCGTGCAAAAGACAGTTTCTCTTAAGAAGGTGTCAGATCCAGTTTTATCTGTACCGAAGAATCAAATCCAAAATGGTTCTCTTCTCACCCACTCTTCTTAGAACATCTTCATTGGTCACCCTGTCTGTCCACCCGATCTTTTCAAGTCTTCTCCAGCACCATACTTCAAAGATATTCAAGTATTATTTATTTTTTATCTTCCAAAAAGTCATAGTTTCTGCTCTATACAGTGTGACTCTCCAAATGTAGTATTTCACCAATTTCATTATCAGTTCCAAACTCAACTGTTTGGTCAGCAGTAACATCTTATTGAAGAAAGATTCTTTGGCCATGGTAATCATCGATATAATCCTACCAATATATACATTTTATTTACTAACTTATTTTGTAGATATCCCTGTTATGTTACCAATATCAAATGCAATTAAATCTATATTTTATTGCTATTAATTGACTTATTTTTAAAATTAAAATGCTTCATTTGAATCACCGAAAAAAGTATTTTACATTAAAGTTCAACACACACAAACATTCTTATTTAAATAAGATAGAAATACAATAATTTAAGAAATTTTACACTCAGAGTGTAATCACTCGGGTTAGAATTCTGACCTCTCAGTTGAAATACTGCTACGCTAGCGCCCACACTATCTCTCCCGAATATTTGATAACATCTTTAACGAATTTATCGAACAAGGTGTGGCTGCGTTAGAAAAGAATATAGCATTAATTTAAAACCTTCCAAAGAACATAATCAGAATAGCAAGAGTAATTTTAAAGTAAAGTGCCACTTTATGAATTATTATAATTAAAATAATCAATATATGGACTAATTAAAGTATTTGAGACATACGGGCTAAAAAAACCACACTCTCATAAGAAAGGGAAAAAAATTGTTAAAATTATGTTAAAAAGTTGAAAGTGTTTCAAGCTACCTACACATAAATGTGTTAATGATTTATAATTATGAAATATCAATATCTTAATATAATAATTAACAGTTTTTAATCTAAAAATGTTAAACCGATTATTTTATTACTTTTAACCTTTAAAATTTTGTTTAGAATTCAATAGCAGTGTTACTCATCTTACTATTTTTTTTTTTCAAATAAATATTGTTAGAGACCGTATTAAATATGTTCACTACTAGATAAACATTATACTGACTATTTTTAGATGTTTCAAACTTTTAATTATGTGTTAGTCAAACTACAAAAAGGTTTAATAAACACATTTTAAGGTTATTTTTATAGCTAAGAAAAGTTTAACTAAGGTTTCCCAAAATATGAATAAATTAAAATAGTTATCACCGATCATAGCATAACAATTGGTTTACCAACAAGATATAAAATATGAGAACTAATTCAAAATTTGTCTAGAACCTTTTAACTAACATTAAACATCCACTCTCTTATAAAGTAAGTTTTAAAAGTGATTGACACTTTTCTGTCCCCGACTGAGCAAAGGCTTATACTCGTATTTCCCATAGGCTCTCAAGGACAGGGGTACAATTTCACCTACCTCCCTTCCCCCTCTAACTCCTGGTGAAGTCACTCATTATATTACAAGCCTTTGCCATATACTCCGGTTTTAGGTATAGTCACGCTCGGGAAAAATGTCTGACGATGATATGATTTATATGAGAAATACAAGCGATTATCCGTGAAAGAATATGAACTGTATGTACGTGTCAGCGTGTTGTTCTTTCAGTTCAGTTTTTCGAGCCTCCAAGGTAAGATATTTGTATAGTATTGTGGACACTTATCCAGTATTCTTGGAATATACAGTAGCCCCGCAGCTTCTTTGGTGCTAACTGACTTCTGACAGTTGCTAAACACATGTTTTTACAGATCGTATGGTTTGGCGTAGGGATACATAATTTGGTCTGGTAGCTTTTCAAAGCCGTCAGTCAGCACCAAAGAAGTCATGGGGCTAGTGTATGTAGTAGTCCCAGCTGTTAATGTCTCCACAACCATTATAGGTGTGAACAATAATTACGACAGTAATAATATTTGGGACACACACTACTATAGTATGCATGATTTTTTCAATGAGTGTAATTTTATCTAGTATTTACAAATTTTCATATTCCAAACAGATACTCTCTAGGTATGAAAATATAACATAATAAATAATTACTTATTAATTAAATGCTCGGATATGAAATCAAATACTTATTTTCGTTAAAATAAGCATATTTCAGTATATGTATATTTTTCATAGTCCTAACTACTCAAACTCAGAAATTGTATTTTACAGGTTTGCCAAATTTTAGAACATTAATCCTCACACCCACCTCGGTGGCGTTGTTGGCTAACGTGCTAGCTTAGTTTTGAGCTAGACTGCCGAGGGTGGGAAGATCGAGGTTCGAATCTCGCTCGGGTGAACTGGGTGGTTTTCCATTTTCCCTCCACGCAAATGCGGGTTCACTTCCCCTATGTTCATCCTTCCCAGTTCCTAACTCATTAGCGTAATTAGTACTTAAGCATATACCCCGAACGGGTCGTAAGGCGTGGTGATAAGTATTACTATTATTATTATTAATAATAATCCCAAAGTCTGAATAGAACTTAAAAAAATAAATAGCCCCCAATGAACTTTAAAAAAAAAATCTGATCTCTAACCCTAAAAATGAAAGCAAAGTCTATAGTAACATAATGACGTCTATATGTTTAACTCAGCTAGAACTTTATGCCCTATAAACGTTTAGGGGACCTGGCGGTCTAGGGGTAAGGTGTCAGACTTCTATGCTGGCGGCCGGGGTTCAATCCTCGGTCCCGGCAAAGATTTATCTGATTACCAAACCCTTCCTTCACCTCTGACAAGACATCTTGTGAATGTGAAGAATACCAGGCCTCCACCGTGGTTCGGGTTCCACGTTAAACTGTAGGTCTTTCATTTCATCTCACAATCACTCTACCATTACACATTAGCGTAAGTGCGTATAACCCGAACGGGTAGTTAGACGCGGTGCTAGTGATAATAATAATAATAATAATAATAATAATAATAAGATACTGCTGATTAACGGCTTTAATCAAACTGATTAAAATTAAACATATCAGATTGATTCTAGATAGTGAATTTACCACTTAAATAAATGGATATAATTATGTAATAAAATTCAAGATTTTAATAATATATTTTATTTTTTATGTTGACTAAAACAGAACAAAAGAAAAAATTATACCTGTTTGGTAAAGACAACTTCTTATGGTAATCATGTTTTCTAAGATTTGAATTTGAATTTGAGACTCGAGAATCATATATTATTAGAAAATTTGGATTGAATAATTGAAAAAGATTGTATCAAACCCATCTATTATTCATAGATATTAAATATATTTATCTATATAGATATTTTTATAACTATATGTTTATTTATATATAAATGTATATAAAAATATTTATTATGTATACATTTTAATATATATACATATATATTTATATCTCTAGAGAAAACAACATATATGGCTATATTACATCCTGATTATGTTAATGAAATTCTCTATAACTTAACTTATTATTCATGGTTCTGGAGGCTATTTAGCTTAATATCATAGTGAGTTTTAAAAGAGAACGTAATCACATCTATTAAGAAATGTAAGTATTTATATATCCTATATGAAATAAATTAATAACCAAAAGAGCCTATTATATTTTTAATTTTTGGACAATTTCATACATTATATTTCGAGTAAGCTGTATACAAAAAATGAAAAACCCTTTAATCATACTTTCAATTGCAGACTCAATCTAAAACCATAAATAATTGAGAAAAAAAAACAAAGAAAATTAAAATCAAATATCATCTTGGTCTTGGTGCAGAATATTTTTCTGAGATTAAGCTCGTCCAAGTCCTTGTCTATCCTAGCTGTTAGTTTCTAAAGTATCGTGTTCGATTCATGTCCCTCCAATCGAATGGATCATTAGCATACACCACACAAGATGTTGTAGAGTACCCTCTTATCAGTAATGTGCAGGCTCTAACCAGACGAGCATGTCCATTTCCCATTAACGTACTTCAGAATGAAACTGACTGGACTAGGCGAATGATCAGCTCGTCTCACTAATCTCGAGTTCAGAGTTCGCTCCTAACCACGTGCCTCTCCACACAAAAATACACATAAATTTAATCACCATTATCCTTCTCTATTCTTGTAGTAAGTAGTGCTATCAATGAGTAGAAATTAAATAATACTTATTTACTAAACGTTAAAATCGTGGTCTTGTAGTGTATACTATTAATAATATTAATAGTAATTTATTTAAATCACTGGTACAACACAATCGCACAAAATTAATCATATTGTTTATTATAACTTCAGAGAGAATTTTAAAATGTAGGTTTTTAGTAAACTATCCCTTAAGGAATTTTCTTCAGAAAATCAACACATCCTCTTGTTTTTCACAACTAACATTCTTTATGTATAAGTGTGTAACAAATTGTTCAAATATTTTTTGCAAATTTAACTTTTTGTAAACTACCCTATCATCATTTGTAAATTTTTTAAATAAATCTTATCATTTTTTATAATGAAAATCTATTCCCTGGTAAATATTTTGAGCACAAACTTCAAAGTAAATTTCAAAAAATTTCAACTGTCCTGTAATTTGTAGTAAGTGAACTACCCTTAAAGTTATTTATTTCAGAGAAATAAAGATATGTTATTATTATTATTATTATTGTATCGTTTTAAGTAGTCCACCGTTACAAATTTTGAATAAAATTATTATATATATTTTCAATTAATTAAAATAACAGTTATCAGTAAAATATTATTAAATTAATTTGTATATAAAAATTAATTGATACAATAATTTATATTCTACAAAATTTAACAAAATATCTAATAAATTCATTGATGCCATTTTTGAAAAGTTTAAGAAATTTCAAAAATGTGTCATCATTTAACTAACCTTAAACAAATTTCTACCCCAAAAAAAGTTTATAGTTTGATGGTTTATATAAAGCACATTCAAGATAAACATTTGGAACTAAATCATTAGATTTTTTAAAATAACTGAAATGCTTTAAAACACAGTCATAAAAAACTGATCCTTTCACAAACTTGTTTACAAAAACTAGTACACAGTGAATATTTTCCTGTGAAATACTCCCAGGATACCCATTTTAAAACTAATTGTTACAGCCATTTCAAATATATTTTAAGTTTTTGAAAATCAGTCATATGTAAACTATGCATAAGCGAATTTTTACCGCAAAAACCAAAACTCCGTGTTTTGTGTCATATTACACAATCTTTAGATAAATATTTAAAACAAAATCGTAAGGGCCATTTTTGAAATTAATATTTAAAATATTTAAAAAAATACTTTCAGTTAACTACCCTCCAAAAATTGTTTTGACCCAGAACACACCCTTTAATTTGAGAGTTTGGGTCAAAATTAAAAAAAAATATTCTGAGGTATTAAATATAAATATAAATATCAAGTTTGAACAAAATCCATCAAACAATTTTGGATCTCTGATTACCAAACCCTTCCTTCACCTCTGACAAGACATCTTGTGAATGTGAGGAATGCCAAGCCTCCACCGTGGTTCGGATTCCACGTTAAACTGTAGGTCCTTCATTTTCATCTCACAATCACCCTACCATTACACATTAGCGTAAGTGCGTATAACCCGAACGGGTAGTAAGACGCGGTGCTAATAATAATAATAATAATTTTGGATCCGTGGCCAAGGACAGACAGACAGACAGACATGGAGACAGAGAGAATTGTAAAATTTATGTTTAGGGTTTGGTTTCACATCAAACTTAAGAATTCATTGTAATCTTGAGATCGAATTATTTCACAATTAGAAAATTTTCTCTTGTTGAAAAAATATTACTTACATTCTAGACGTTAATAAGATATTGCCCATCACAAGTGTTCTTAGAAATTATGTATTTTAGCTAAATAGAGTGGTTAATAATCTTATTGACTCTCTTTTATGACAATGTTCATAAATTAGATATATACATGTCATATCATCTTAAACAATATAAATAAGATAGCAATTTATTGATAAAATTTCTTAGTTAATAAAAAATACCTCTAACCACAATGCGGTTCTTTCAATAAAACGTACGTGATTAGTGATTTATCTCTCTACAAATTTAACTTTAATACAGTATAATGAAAGTATGCGTCAACGTTTATAGGCGCTACCAATTTTCACACTTACTTTAAAGTCAAATCTTATAAAATCTCGTGAGTGTATGTTCTATTTTTTATAGTTAAAAAATGTATTATTTTACTCAAAACTAATTTATATATTTATTGCTTTTTATTATATATACATTTATTAAATAAAATAAAAAAGGCTTTTAATCAGGCCTACAATTTAGGAGTATTCAAAAAAGTGTATTTTAATCTTAGTAAAAACAGATTTACTATTTATAATATTATTAATCGTAAAGCTTTTAGTTGATTTGAAACAACTTTTCATAAGTAGTGTTCTATTTTTTAACATGCAACCATTACTAAATTTGTTTTTATGCAATATTTTTTAAAATAAACTTTACAACAATTTATATTTTATTTTTATATGTTACAGTTATGACCTATATTCCCTAGTTAGATATGAATATTTTTTTAATTACCTTCCCCTTCCATTGCCATAGAACCGTAGAATGCATTCTTCTTATTATCTTCCAAAAATATTGGTTTCATAGTTAAGAAAAAAAGTATCTATTTGTATCTGATTTGGAACACATCACAAAATTATTCCTATCATCTAATCTATCTTATATATTTAGTCTCTCAAAAAAAGCACATGCCTAGTTGACCACTGGTCACAAACTGAGAAATATATTCACGATTCATTGGTCGGGGAAGTGTTGTTGCACATATAATATGTTCTATAGGGGTAAGGGGATATTTTTTTTATTCAGACTGATGTCCCTAAGGTGGTTCGAATGTCCAGTTAGTCAACTTCTGGGTGAAACTGGCTTCTTTTAATAAGAATGGAGGATAATCAAAACCTGTTCTTTGGGGTGAACAATGACATGGTTAGACGTGGTCAGTTCCTGACTGGTCTACTTCTAGTTCAAGACAGGTTTTACATTCACACAAAGGGTTTGAAAATACATTAATTAATTTAGCTTGTTTTTCTGGTCTAGGTTAAAAACATATCAATATATGAATAAGTTGATAATGAATCCTCATTTCAACCTACGTACTATATTATGTAATAACAGCCCATCAAAAATAGAGAGCACTGCTTCTCTAATTATGTGTTATGGACTATGAGTTTCAATTGGTACTTTTTTAACAAATTTCTCTATTGAATAAAATAATTTAGATAGTAAAGCTTCGTTACACATCCAAATCAATGTAAAAGAGAGAAAAAAAATCTTAGACTCTTCTAATGTCATTAACGAAGCATTAAGCTGCTTTAATAATAACTCCCTAAATAGTTTTTGAACTAAACACGTATCGATATGCTTACATTGTGAAAAAACTCTTTAGAAGAACGATTTTATATCGATTCTTGGTCTCTTGGCCTTTTCAAATTTATTTAATTATACTTTTTGTTTAGACAGTTACAATTTTGTAGGAATGCGCCATCTATGGATTGAACGTCATACAGTTAATTTGTAATACTTATTTAAATGAGCCATGTTTGATTTAAGGATCCAATTTTATTTATTTTTGATTTATTTTAATGATTGATGGGACTTAAATAATAGTTTCAATGCTAAAATTTGAGCCCAATGTATTAATAACCCATTAATATTCAATATACGTTTAAAAGTTCTGAAACAATATCCTTGATTTAAACTATGGTTTATATATATATATATATTTTAGAATGTTTTAATTGACTTCCCAATAATTAACAGCTAATAACTCTTTTGTATATGAACTCTTGAATCCCCCCACGCTGTCACGATTAATAATACATTTGTCATAAAAAATAGAAATCAGGACATTAAAATGAATTTACCGTCTTTTTCGACTGTGCGGTTTATTGTTTTCATAATTTTCGCATTTAATTTAATTTGGAATTTGATATACCACCTTTCTTTACCTTTAATTTCGGTCCACAAATGTTAATTTTAATATTCTAACAACACACATAAATTAATAACTATTCACTAAATTTTATTTTCACAAACGCATACTTTCGAGAGTGGTGTAAGCCAACATTATAATACTTATGTCATTCCACGCATGGATAAAATAAAACAAAATAAAATACAGTTAATTTGGCTAGTAGTTATCTAGAAAAGTTGTTTGGGTAAGCATAAAATAATAATTTTCAATTTGAATCAAAGTTATTTCCCTGAGCAAGCAGAACAGTGTTGAACAATAATATAATTATTTGGGATGGAGTGTTTTATTCTTGTCCCCGCGTCTCACTACGGTTTATACGGATATAAACTAATTACACTAATGTGTTAAGTATGAGAAAGGTTAAATATAAAATGTGTTCCTACATTTGAGTGGTGGGGGATTAGAAAACTATTTAGAACCAAACAATAATGAAGAATTTAATTTTGAGGCTATTTTGAGCACTATTTATAAATAATCGTGGGGAATACTCCATAATTAACACTATTAAGTTGAGGTTGAAGAAGGCATGATTTAGAATAAGTGTACCCACTTTGCGTAGTAGGAGAGTGGGAAATAATTTAATATAAATTGTTCTGAGAGCACTCTACTGAGATTATAGCCCTGATGTTCTCATCAAAAACCAATCCAGTTTAAAACAAGAGGCAGGTCTCAAACTATGCAACCATTGACTAGGATAAAATCGAAATTAAACATACCTTGCGCTTGCTTTGTATAATGCTCTTGATTAAATTTAATAAGACTAAGATTCAAACAAAATGGTTTGGACATATTTAACATCACTAAAAACTGTAGCTCAAGGGAATGTCAAAATAATTAAAGGTATTAGGGGATGCCAATCAAAAAGGTAGAATATTCAGTATTATTATTATTATTATTAATAATAATAGCACCGCGTCTTACTACCCGTTCGGGTTATACGCTTTAAGTACTAATTACGCTAATGGATTAGAAATTTGGAAGGTTGAATTAGAGAAAGAGACCCCACATTTTCATGGAGGGAGAGTGGAAAACCATTTAGGAAAAACCCCCCTCAGTTCACCCGACTGAGATTCGAACCTCGATCTCCCCATCCTCAGCATTTGAGCTCAACACGACTAGCGCGTTAGTCAACTGCGCCACCGAGGCGGGTGTCTTATTAAGAAAGGTCAACTTATTAAGATCAGACACACCGCTCACTAAGCGCTTTAAATATCAATATTATATAGTTTGGCTTGCAAGTGACGTTTGGAGAAGGGTTCGAATCCTGGCCGGGTTTGATAAATGAATACAAAAAAATTGTTTTCCTATATGTTTCCCTTAATGAAAATGTAATTAAATTTTTAATAAAAACTCTACCCATCTCACCCTTACCACAACACCATAATTTGTACATAAACGTATAGCCTGAACGCTTAGAGAGATGCAATGACAAAATATCACTAACAAATATATATGTCACAGGAAATGTAGGTTGTTAGGGAGAGTTGACTCGGCCTAGGTAACGTCGACTCTTACTAAAAGTATCAGTAACAGTTGATTGAGAATAAACAGATCAACTTTTCTTGGGAAGAGATAACTACGCCTGCTGTGGTTTAGTAAAAGTTGATTCCGCGATGTTGCTCTCAACATGCAACTGTTTTGAATATCCCAGCTCTACTGTTTAGTGAAAAAGGTTAAGCTAGAACGCTCGACCTCCAAAGTAAATTCGGTTAGGTTAGGTTAGGTTTGGTTAGGTTATGATGTAATAAATAATAAATATTTATATCTCTCTTTGTATTATAAAGGTTTTACTTTTTTATTTGGGTTTGATTAGGTAGTAGACCGTTTCCTTGCAAAAAGTCGAACTTTTACTAACTCAAACTAGTAAGAGTATACTTTCCCTAGGTACAGTCAACTCTGACTAGTAAATGTTGATCTAAATTCATCACTTTTCGCTTTTAATCAACTTTTACTAAAAATACCAGTAAGAGTTGACTTTACCTTGGCCGAGTCGACTCTTACTGGAGAATCTATTTTTCCTGTAACATATATACAAGAAAATAAAAACTTAGATCACAGCATTGTTGAATAGGACCAATATTCTAAAAGCTGTGAATTCAAAACTACGAATATTTCACTTTGTATATCAAAATAAATTATTATTTAGAAAAATTGAAATAATATTTATATTGTGAATATTTTAATCGTATATTTATTTACCATTCTAAACTTCTGTGTGATGAGAATTTGACAATTTTATTTTAATGATTTATTGCCCGTTCTCAAGTAACAATGAGCTAAATTTTCTATATTTCTTCCAATTTATTGAATAAACACAATAACTTATATATAAACAATAATTGTTTTTATTTCCTTATTTCGTTTTTCAAAAAACAATTTTTGTTTTCAAACAAATGAAAAGTGCATTATTAAAGGAGCTTTTAAAGAATTCTAAATTTCTATAAAATGTAAAAGTATTTTTATTAGATCTATTATCTATATTAAAAATGAATTAATGAATTGCAAATCAAGGAAATTCAATAGATCGTCCTACATGATATATTCTAATGTAAAATATTAGCCTTTGTTTTAACGTGTGAATAAATCAAGTTGTATTTTTAAACAACTTTAAAGTATTAACGATGATTTCAATTTATTAAGATCATATTATTCCCCATTATTTTCTTAATTCCTTGAATACAATTTTGTTGTTAAAACTACTCTACGAGGGTTGAGCGACTTCACCAGCGATGATCTGGAAAGAATAAAATACTCTGATTGTTTATGTATGTACTCCTAGTTTAAAAACAATGTCAGCTATTCACATATTTGAGCATAAAGTAGGGCCGAAAAAGATATAATTTTGACAAAGTTTACTTAGAATCTCGTAGAGGGTGATTGGGAATAATTTAGTAAGTTTGCCTCTTTGCACCAGAGGGGATTTAAACACTAAATTCCCTTTCATTAGCATAATGTAAAGGAAAAGACTAATCTTGTACGAGTGCCCACCAGTGAGTGAGTTAACACTCTATCGAGTCCCTCGTAATGGAATTACAACGCTATTAGCCCTGATATAACTCGAACTAAATAAAATCTCAAAATCTCATTAATGAGTCAAATGTTTGCAGCAGATTGTTCTCTGATATTATAAAAAATTTCTATTGCCCCACAAATGTTTATTATAACTTTAATTCAGTTTGACAACTATTGTATTATAGTATTTTTTTAGTTTTTATTATAATAATGCATATTTAGAATACATTGAAAAACAATAATAATTCTATTACATTATCATTTAATTGCTTATGAAATATTATAGTTTCCTTAAACGACAGAGCAATTGAAGGATTTCACATATTTTGACTGACCGAGCTACCGAACCCATGTTCTCTAGCTTGTCGTTTTCCCCACTAGTCGTCGATTGTGTCTTCTGGAGAATAATTTCATATACTCAGCCAATATTAATATTAATTGGCGAATTCATCAACTGGGCCACCAAAAATGTTCTCAAATAATTGCAGTATATATACATATATATTACAAGAAGGAGACAATTATTTTATAGTGTGTACATTGTAATGTGTACGTGTAGATATGTAAAAAACCTTCCGATCTCACAAATGATATGGCTACACACAGCCACAGCCAAAGTATTACTTAAAATGTCCCTTTCTTACATTTGTTTATACCTAGTTTAAATGATAAATGTAACAGCGGATGCTAAACACCATCTAAATATTTATAGCAGTACATTAATCTTTTTTAAGTTAATCTTTTAAATTAGTCTAAACTTTGACAAACTTAAACGGGATGACCCCTTTAGAAACAAAAAGAAAAAATTAAAGCTTTAGAGAAACAGCTATTATCTTTAAAATATGACATAACAAAAAAAAATTAAAACTTATAAAGGTATTAGGGTGGATTTAATAAGATTTGAAATAATAATGTAGAAACCGATAATTTTTAAAATCACAATATTATATAAGATCTATTTTATATTAAACTTTCAATACTTATTTGTAAGTATATACTGCTAGATTTATGTTTTGATAAGAAAATATCGCTATTTGATGCAGGGCCTATCGATTAAAAAAAAAATTAATTGGGCAATAAGAACAAGTTAAGAAGTTCAAGCTATCAAATAAAATCACAAATATTTGTGTTCTTTAATAATACAGATTTTACTACAATACCTTAATTAATTTATCGGTCCATATATTATCCCTCAAACTGACATCTATACACGACATAATAATATGTAATTACGTATAAATACTGAAAATATGTTTTGTTAACTTTTGTAGCTATCCCTACGACTCTTCACTTACTAAATAGCGTAAACTATTTTTTTTTTTGCCTCTTCGAAGTAAATTTAAATATTTTCGCTTTTTTCTTTACGGAAGCATGTGATCACTGGAAAAAAAGAATCAACCAAGGTTAAACCAAGCGCTTTACGTTTAATTTTATGTTTTCTGGATGCTGGGAGGCAGCTCTGAACTACAGTTTGAGGACGTCAAAGAATTAAGAAATACCTCAAACTGGATACTTGGTTACTTAAAACGTGACCTCAAAAACGTGTTACCAGGAAAAGCTACTTCTAAGGGCTAAACCTTGTCCCCTAACCTACAAAACCATAGAAACAATCCACTAACAAGAGGAGTCAGGAGCGAGTCCTTCCTTCCTAGTCTCCTTTTATTCAGAAAACTAGTCAGTCAAGCTGCTGAGTAAAATATTTGTCTGCCATTTCAAAAGGATAATGAACCGTATTATGAAACAATCTGGTGTCAGTATTATATTCTCAACGGTAAAAATGTTCTATGTAAATACATATAAATATATGTGTATGCATATATATATATATATATATTTATGTGTGTGTGATTTAATTCTATAAGCCTATATTTATATCTCATTACTTAACTAAATTTATATTTATACATACACATACATTTACATAAATATATAAGAAATATTAATACATATTAATATGTACTGTACATATACATAAATATGAATACATACGTATACATAGAAATGAATATATACATGTGTATATGTACTGTATATAAATATAAATGTACATGTATATATAAAATTTTATAAGTATTTTTACGTGTATAGTTAAGTATGTTTATACATATGAATGAACTGTATGTATATATATTTATATGTAAATACACATAAATACGTATATTTACTTATATATGTATATACAAACATATATACGTATATGTATATCATTATACACATATAGGTATGTATAAATGTATACATGTATATTCATATACACATATATATATACATACATAATAATATCTACATACACGTGCATATATACGCATATGCATATTCATATATACATTCGCATATTAATACATACATATGCATGTATAGAGATGAATATAGTTATACATAGCTTATGCAAACATATGGAAATATAATTATTTGTATATATATATATATATATATAGCCTTTTAACATTTAAAAAAAACTGAATAATATAAATAGGATTTATATAGAAATATAACTTACATTTGTTACTATAAACGTGTACCAAAGTCGAAAAAAACCCAACCTTAATTGATATTCCAAATAAAAGTTATATAAAATTAATCAGTTGTTAATAAACATTTGGCATGTTTTATCTCCTAAATCAATTTTGAATGATATTAGCTACAAATTAATTAGAAGCTGTTGCTTGGACTTAAAACATTTCTACCCCCAATCCAATAGCTTAGAGCAGCGGTTTCCAAACTGGGGTTCGCGAAATCTTCCAAGAGGTTCACCAACATATTTCTATAATGGCGGATTTTTGCAGTATTTTGTGAGGAAGTGAGAAGCATTTGCAATGGTTTATCGTCTCACACTAACGTCAGGTGGTTATTTAGAGTTAGAACTCTTACAATATTGTTTGAACTTAAACAGGAAACTTTCGTTTTTCTTGCCAACCATGTTTTTACAAAGCAAAATGCATGCAAGATCAAATATTGCTTCAGTTTTAGATTTATAAATGAATCAAATAGCCAAAGCTATTATTTATGCTTTTTAGTGAAGATTACTCAATCCAGATATCAAATTCTGAGAATTGAAAAATTATACCTGGACACGGGAATCGTACCCGTGACCTTTAGCTTAGTACGCCAATGCTCTTACCACTGAGCTATCCAGGATTAGTCCCGTGCCCAGTGTCATTCTTCACTCATATTTTAAGGTAGAGTCATTTGTAGCCGATGATTACCTCACGCCCGCCATAGACTCTGTCTTAAAATATGAGTGAAGAATGACCATGGAAAGGGGACGAATCCTGGATAGCTCAGTGGTAAGAGCATTGGCGTACTAAGCCAAAAGTCACGGGTACGATTCCCGTGTCCAGGTATCATTTATCATTTCTCAGAATTAGGCAAATTTTCCAAATATTTTCTCAAAAATGTACAGTTTAAACCTCTCTCTTGACGGGTCAAATATTAAACTTTTTACCGTGCAAGACCGTATCGAGTTGTTCATAAAAAAAATAACTTTTGGGAAACGTGTTTAATAATCAATCAAGCGGAGTGCTTTGATACCCTTCACTACCTCATGGTAGAAAATAGGCTTTCTTTGGAAAAATTCAAAGAACGTGGTTATAAAACTCTTGAGGGACTTGGAAAAATATATTTCAAAGAATATTTCCCAGCCATGTCCAATAATAACAATTGGATTAGAAATCACCTGGAAGATACAGCAGTTTTGAAATCCTCCACATTAAGCGCTAGTGAAAAAGAGCATCTTCTTGAAATTTCCACTGGTTTTGAATTATAGAAAAGCTAATTATCTTTGGCATTAATTGGTTTCTGGCTAAGTTTAAAGAAGGATTTCTCATTTTTAAGGAATAAAGCTATTATAGCTTTATTACCATTTTTATTCTATATATTTGATCGAGACATATTTTTCTTCAAAAAATAAATATAGAAAATGGCTCAGTGCTCAAAGTAACTTGAGATTTTATTCATCGTCTGTGTTCCTGACTTTAAAGCTTTGTCATCCAAAGCAAGAGAATTCTTTTCACAAAGTTACGTGACGAGGTGAATAGTTGTTAAAAGGAATTCCAGGTCTCCACCGTGGTTCGGATTCCATGTTAAACTGTAGGTCCTACATTTCATCTCACATTCACCCTACCATTGCACATTAGCGTAAGTGCGTAAAGCCCGAACGGGTAGTAAGACGCGGTGCTAATAATAATAATAATAATAATAATAATAATAATAGCTGTTAAAACTCGTTAACAATTTTTAAACTTAAATCAGCATGGAATTTTGTGATTAAAGGAGCGTATTTCAGTTATGTCAAAGCAGAAATTTCCAGTACCACTTAAAAAAAACATTTGAAATATGATAATGTTGTGACAGTGAGGATAATAAAATTTTACCATAGTGCTTTGCTTATTAAATCTCAGTTTTAATTTTTATAACAAATATATAATTATTTGAACTTTTACTTAAGTAGTTTCAATATTATTTCATTATATTTGGTAATGTATCCCAAAGTACCAACCGAGCTATTGAGGGTTAATTTAAAGGCATCAAACATTTTGATTACAATTAACAACTAAATTAAATAAAAATTAGGTATAAAATTAAGTGCGTGGCTTTGTATATTTATCAGGGGGTTCGTGCCACTCAGATGCTTGAAAAAGGGGTTCGTGAGTTAAGACAGTTTGGGAACTGCTGGCTTAGAGCATAAACTGATGTACATATATATTCGACGTATGGTAATAAATATGTTTTGTATTTAAATAATTATTCATATTTAAATGAGAGATTATTTATAACATGTGAAAAGAAAGTCAGTTATATATTTATAGTAGTGATATATTAATATTTTTATAATATAATACTGTTTAACGTAATCTATTATAGTATAATTGACTATTTTCCACATAATTGCTTACCCAATTTAGTCGTAGGTTACCTAAAAATTTTTTTTTTATCTTTATCTAATTTTGACATTTTTTAACTTATTAAGATAGAACTTACATCAAAATGTGTTTTGTCAATTAATATTTAATTATTGACAACTGAAATTAAGTTTTCCGTAAATTTACAATATAATTAAGGAATGGGTATTCCCAATTTAAGTTGGAACAATTATATTTACTCATCGGCAGATAATTCAAAATATAAACATTTTAAATACTGATATATAATATATATATATATATATATATATATTACACTGTGTATACATTTCTGGTAGTCTTAGTCGACTACTTTAACTAGGATATATTAATTAATTAAAATTAGCAATAGTAGTTTATATAAATTTAGTTACTCATTTCCACGTTGAATAAAAGTTTAGCTCGTATAGTCTGGCGTTCCACTGAGGACAGATTGTGAATACGGATTAAGTGTACTAAGAGTGTTTTGCTATAAATTGATCTTCCACTCTCTCTCGGTGCAAGAGCTGGTGCATTTCCTTTAAATCCTGAATTAGTCATCTCAAAACCCTTTAAGAAATCAAGTTTGGATAGCCTGAGTGGATACTACGTAATGGAATGTATATATTTTAATTTTGTCTAAAAGTAAAAATCCAATTTTTTTTAAGATTATTATTAGATTTTTAGTTTCATAGTTTAAACAAACGTCAATTATACTAATAATATATCATACCGGGTGAAGAATATCATGAAAACACAGTCATTTGAGGGGGAAATAGAACAGCACCAGTTAATTTTAATCTGGTTGACGCCTTCAAGGTTATTTCAAGGTCAAAATTATATTTTCTATGAAAAATCTATATTTTTTAAAACTGAATTATATTTGACACAAATAAACGAACAACTATTGCCTGATGCTTTTTTCTAGTGGACATAAATATTTGAAATTATTTAAACTTGTGTTTGTTTTTAAATAATTTTATTCAAGAACTCTATACTATATTATGTTATTCTTTATTACACTATTTATAATATTAATTTAATAGATTCTCTAAATTATGTCTTGTAACCTTGATACACATTTTAATTTGCTCTATAAGCTTTTTATGAATTTATAAATAGTTCTGCAAACATTTTTAATGCTCGCTTTCATGTTTTCTGGAGGGGTGTTTTCTAAAATGTATTTTTGTTATTTTGGTGTCTCAACCTATATGACTCACCCATTATATTGGAACTGAGCTTAATATTTCATTTGTAATGTAGTTTCGGTGTTACAATAAGTAGTAAACTCACTTCGTTAGTCCAAGATCTGTTCATTAATATTTTATTACGTCACGTTATCTGACCTATTTTATCAATGAGAGTCGTGGGCTTATAATATTATGTTTTTTTTGTATCTATTAAAGAATACCTAAAATCACAAATACATTTAAAAAATTGCAATTATTTTTCATGATTTTAACGGTAAAATCCCATAAAAATCATGTTTAACAAAATACCTCAATAACAATCATATATAGAATTAAATTACAATGCAAGCCATAATTTTGATAAAATGGTCCAAGAAGTGAATATTAATAATAGACTGGATAACCTGTGACGGGCAGGACTAGGTTCGAATATCGACTGGGTTCACTGGAGGTGATTTTCCTCAAGCATGCTATTTTCTTATCCACTGTCTACTCTGATACTGGTTCTTTCCCTTTAAGCAACCTTTCTCAAGCCTATTCTTTCTATCAACATTTTATTAACTATAGTATTTACGGATATACAGATGGGTAGTAAGCTGTGGTGACAATACCTTTAGTGTTAAAACAAAATAATTAAAAATACTTATCAAAAATCTATAAAATATAATTATATAAATCTGTTTATTGCTAAGTATAGATCTAAGTATTAACTAGATTTGATCCTTAACCAAAGCTAGTTTTTGTTTCGTGTGTCTATTTAATGATTATCAATTGTCTACCGTCGTGTCTTCTTTCCAACCAGATTGATCCAACCGGCACTAGGTCGTGACGTAGTTTTGTACATTGCTAAGAGATGGCGCAGCATGTATTAACCTACCAAAATGTACGAGACTACACCATGATTCACCCCCCCCCCCCCCC
>CABFVX010000072.1:284987-347921 GCA_902151425.1 Timema shepardi
TATTATTATTATTATTAGCACCGCGTCTTACTACCCGTTCGGTTTATACGCACTTACGCTAATGTGTAATGGTAGGGTGATTGTGAGATGAAATGAAGGACCTACAGTTTAACGTGGAATCCGAACCACGGTGGAGGCCTGGCATTCCTCACATTACCAAGATGTATTTAAAGACTTATTATTTGGCATTTTGCTTCCTTAATATAAATGTTCTAATGATTAGACGTGTTTATGGACAGCAATATTATTTTGATAATACTTTATTTATCTAAAACATTATATACTGTGTAAATATCTAAACTTTATACATATATCTTATGTATATATATATTAATAATTAATAGAATGCAAATCGATTGATAAGTACATCATGTTAAAATTTATAAAATAATATTAACTTCTATTTAATAGTTATTGTTTATTTACAGATTAATTTAATTTATGATTTTTCAAATATACAAAATAATATACTTTATAGGCCTATAACCCTTAGGTATAAGAAGTACATACATATTTTGTAAATATTATATTAATATTTTCATTTATTTGTCTTTAAGCCTTTGGAATAAACATTTCATTATTTTAGTAAGATTTTAAGTCTTGGCCTGGTTGTAACGTTCACATGCTAGTTGTGCCACTCTAGCATAAAGAATCAGCCACACAGTTTTTCCAAAGTTGCTAGTACACGTCGCCACCAATAGATGGCTCAAGCGTGCTGCTGGTTAGGTAATATAATTTATCTCCTTTGTGAAGTTTGTCCAAATTTATAATTTGTTATAGAACGGAAATTAACGAATTGTAGAAGATAGTCCATAAAACTAATCTAGAATTAAATATACTAGAGTTTCTAAGAAAATACTTTGAAAATGTCACTTTTATCGAAATACAAATTTAAATAAATATTGAAATATATTTCGCCCTGGGGAAAGGAGCCGTAGTTTAGGTGTTATAAATTATATTATTATTTTTACACCGCGTCTTACTACCCGTTCGGGTTATACGCACTTACGATAATGTGTAATGGTAGGGTGATTGTGAGATGAAATGAAGGACCTACAGTTTAACGTGGAATCCGAACCACGGTGGAGGCCTGGAATTCCTCACATTCACAAGATGTCTTGTCAGAGGTGAAGGAAGGGTTTGGTAATCAGATAAATCTTTGCCGGGACCGAGGATTGAACCCCGGCCGCCAGAATATAAGTCTGACACCTTAACCCTAAACCGCCAGGTCACCTGTAAATTATAAATCGCTACCAATAGTTTAATAAAAAAATATATAAATTTTTACCCTAACTCTATGAACACAGAATCTCTTCAAATCAACAATCCAAAGGATGTTTTCTTTGAATATATAGTTGGGAGTCCTCCCGCTGTCCGACTGAGTCCCGATTAGAGTCCTCCCCTCGCTTTTATACCATCGCTACCAAGATGGCGGCGACGGTAAAAGCAAGGGAAGGTCCCGTAGGGACTCGCCGAAAGCGAGAGGGATCCCGGGCCAGCGTGGCCCCTTCCTTTATTAACAGAATACAGATTACATTATACTAACAAGTAACACAGGTACATAAGAAGTTAGCGATACAATAGGTCCAGTGGGTCCGTGGGGATCTCGTCCCAGCGCAACGGCGCAGCCGTAGGTCCTTCCGTCTCCATGATGTACCGCAGCTCCTCCCGGGATGGTCTGTCGGCAGGGTTGTCTTCCGACGCCACCCAAAAGGCGTCCCACCAGCATCCTCGGAGAACGTGTGCAACTAGAAAATGTAAGTTGCACATGCCCTCCGAGGAGAACACCAATCCCCGGCCGCGCACGGCGTTGTAAAACACCGTAGTGTTATCCGTACCGAGGCGGATAACCCTGCGGCCCGAGGCTTGATGCTCCCACATCCACGTCACGAGCGCCGCTGCGACCTCGGCCCGGTTAATCTCCTCCGGGCCGTCGAACCGCTGGATGCGGCACTCGTTCCTGTAGGGGGCGACGCTGGCGGTCGTCCAAGGGGTGGCGTCTGCGAAGACGTCCACCGGGAGCTCGTCGGGAGACTTCCAGGAGCAGCTGACCCACCGGGGAAACTTCAGCAACCTTTGGCCAAAGGCTGGTAGGCCCCTGTATATCCGGGCCACGACGTACTGCGGCCACTGTAGGTTATGGGCTAGCCATGAAAAGTAGCCCGCAATACGCTCGCGGCCCTTCAAGTCGGTGGACCTCAGATGTTTCAGTAGGATGTTGGCGCGGGCGATGGCGGTGTCCGTCATGGTGACTTGTTGCCGGGTGGTGTCGATCCGTAAGCCTAGGTAGGTGAGGGTTTGCTCCGCCTGAGTTGAGGACTTCTCCTCGTTCAAGGTGAAGCCTAAAGTTTGGAGCAGTTGAGGGACGTGTTCCAGGACTTCTTTATCCGTTGAGTGGAAAAGCCAATCATCTAAGTAGGCGACCCCATGGACCTCCGGCAGGACTTCGGTAATCGCGGCTATGGCTTCTGTGGCTATCCTTTGCATAATAGCCGGCGCCAGCGAATGACCCATCGGCAACCGGGTGGCGGCGTACTTCGTCCCATGGTAATACACGCCGGTGTACCTCTGGGAGTCGATGGCGACGGGTATTTGGAAGAAGCCAGATCTAAGGTCGATTTTCCATAGCCACGAATTCTCCGGGATTTCTCGGAGTACCGCCCCTGCCGTCTTGAGGCTAAACTGTGGAGTGTTTATGAAGGCGGTCCAGGAGCTGAAGTCTTGGATTATCCTAATGGTGCCATTAGCCTTAGGAATGGGCCATAGAGGGAAGGCGTTTGTGACAGCATCCGAGCGGCGCAGTAGACCGTTAGCCAGCCAGTCAGCTATTACTTCGTCCATGATAGCGGATGGCTTTGTCCTTTGGAAGGTATTAGGAGCGTCCGTGGGCTTAGCCAAGACCACGCCCTCTCTGCAAATATTGAAACGCCATTTGTTGTTCCAAAGGATCCGTTTTAATGGTGCCACAGCTACGGAGGTGTAATGGCAGTCCTTGAGGGCCACCACTGGGATCTCTTCTTCCACAAGTAGGTCGTCCAATCTGGTCCCAAAGGTTGGAAATGGGGATCCTCCGCCTTCCGTATCACCTTCGTTATCGGCGATTTGGTCTTCGGGTGCTGAATCACGGGGAACAGGTGGTCTGTTGCCTGCCGGTTCCGGATGAGGAGAAGGTTCTTCTTCCTCGTCCGATATGACGTCTATTCCGAGCTCCTTGATAAGAGTAGCCAGGGAGTCGAAGGTCTGCACCGTTGTGTTGAAGTCCTGGTCCGAGAGCTGTCTGAGTTCCAGAGTTGTCGGGAGAGGATGTCCCAGAACTTGATATTCATCGCGCGTGGTTGGGGTAGGGCGTTCCGAAGAGCCGTTGTCGATTCCAAAAACGGCCTCCCTCTCCACTGCCTCGAGAATGTGATCTTCGAAGAGTGACTCCTCCGGGAGAAATTCGATGTCCACTGGGCCCCTCCGTAGCTGTGGCACCATTAAAACGGATCCTTTGGAACAACAAGTGGCGTTTCAATATTTGCAGAGAGGGCGTGGTCTTGGCTAAGCCCACGGACGCTCCTAATACCTTCCAAAGGACAAAGCCATCCGCTATCATGGACGAAGTAATAGCTGACTGGCTGGCTAACGGTCTACTGCGCCGCTCGGATGCTGTCACAAACGCCTTCCCTCTATGGCCCATTCCTAAGGCTAATGGCACCATTAGGATAATCCAAGACTTCAGCTCCTGGACCGCCTTCATAAACACTCCACAGTTTAGCCTCAAGACGGCAGGGGCGGTACTCCGAGAAATCCCGGAGAATTCGTGGCTATGGAAAATCGACCTTAGATCTGGCTTCTTCCAAATACCCGTCGCCATCGACTCCCAGAGGTACACCGGCGTGTATTACCATGGGACGAAGTACGCCGCCACCCGGTTGCCGATGGGTCATTCGCTGGCGCCGGCTATTATGCAAAGGATAGCCACAGAAGCCATAGCCGCGATTACCGAAGTCCTGCCGGAGGTCCATGGGGTCGCCTACTTAGATGATTGGCTTTTCCACTCAACGGATAAAGAAGTCCTGGAACACGTCCCTCAACTGCTCCAAACTTTAGGCTTCACCTTGAACGAGGAGAAGTCCTCAACTCAGGCGGAGCAAACCCTCACCTACCTAGGCTTACGGATCGACACCACCCGGCAACAAGTCACCATGACGGACACCGCCATCGCCCGCGCCAACATCCTACTGAAACATCTGAGGTCCACCGACTTGAAGGGCCGCGAGCGTATTGCGGGCTACTTTTCATGGCTAGCCCATAACCTACAGTGGCCGCAGTACGTCGTGGCCCGGATATACAGGGGCCTACCAGCCTTTGGCCAAAGGTTGCTGAAGTTTCCCCGGTGGGTCAGCTGCTCCTGGAAGTCTCCCGACGAGCTCCCGGTGGACGTCTTCGCAGACGCCACCCCTTGGACGACCGCCAGCGTCGCCCCCTACAGGAACGAGTGCCGCATCCAGCGGTTCGACGGCCCGGAGGAGATTAACCGGGCCGAGGTCGCAGCGGCGCTCGTGACGTGGATGTGGGAGCATCAAGCCTCGGGCCGCAGGGTTATCCGCCTCGGTACGGATAACACTACGGTGTTTTACAACGCCGTGCGCGGCCGGGGATTGGTGTTCTCCTCGGAGGGCATGTGCAACTTACATTTTCTAGTTGCACACGTTCTCCGAGGATGCTGGTGGGACGCCTTTTGGGTGGCGTCGGAAGACAACCCTGCCGACAGACCATCCCGGGAGGAGCTGCGGTACATCATGGAGACGGAAGGACCTACGGCTGCGCCGTTGTGCTGGGACGAGATCCCCACGGACCCACTGGACCTATTGTATCGCTAACTTCTTATGTACCTGTGTTACTTGTTAGTATAATGTAATCTGTATTCTGTTAATAAAGGAAGGGGCCACGCTGGCCCGGGATCCCTCTCGCTTTCGGCGAGTCCCTACGGGACCTTCCCTTGCTTTTACCGTCGCCGCCATCTTGGTAGCGATGGTATAAAAGCGAGGGGAGGACTCTAATCGGGACTCAGTCGGACAGCGGGAGGACTCCCAACAACACACGGAGGAGTATAAAATGAACATCAGTGGCTAGGATTATAAAAATCTAAATAAAACACAACCATAATGTTATTATTTTAGTCTTACCTTTCTATGACTTCCCTGAAGCACTCCCATCCAGAAGATCCAAACGGGGGACCATAAGGTGAACTGGTTGGAGCTAGCAAAGAATAGAGATAAGTGGCACATTTTTAAAAGTGTGGCAGTTAGCTTTCGAGTTATAACGTAAGTTAGTATTTTCTTATTTTATAAATACAAATGTAAAAATGGCACTACATATTTGTAAATACTCTCTGAATATAGTTTATAATAGTTTGCTTTAAAAAAAACTACAAACAATACATTGCCACCAAATGAATTTATCAGAAAATGCAAGTACAACATTATTTATAATGTGAAACACCCCCAAGATTAAAGTTTTCTAACTAGGGGGTTGAGAGCCCATTTGGGGTTGCGGCATTATTTGTGTGGGATCGCGATGATTTTTGAGGCTATACTATAGTCTTCTGTTTACTTTTATTTTTTAAATTGATTATAACTATTATAGGAAGGTACATTATTAAGTAGGTGACCTGGTGGTCTAGGGGTAAGGTGTCAGACTTCTGTGCTGAGGGCCGGGGTTCAATCCTCGGTCCCGGCACAGATTTATCTGATTACCAAACCCTTCCTTCACCTCTGACAAGACATCTTGTGAATGTGGGGAATACCAGGCCTCCACCGTGGTTCGTATTCCACGTTAAACTGTAGGTCCTCCATTTCATCTCACAATCACCCTACCATTACACATTAGCGTAAGTGCGTATAGCCCGAACGGGTAGTAAGACGTGGTGGTAACAATAATAATACATAATTAAAATATAAGTGTATGTGATTAATATAGTGAAATATTGTAAAGTTACTGTTTAGTTTATTTTAAGTCAAATAGTTTCTTGCTGACTTAGTTTGCTGTGTCAGTTTCGTGCTAAGGCGAGTGGCACTGCTATTATTACTTAAAAAATAACAACTGTGCCCGTTGATTATATTTTGAAATAGCTTATTCGTATTCGTAATGCCATTTTATAAGCAGTTCATTTTAATTAAGTACTCCAAGTTCGTGGGTTCAAACCAAGCCAGGGTGGACGTATTTTTCTTGAGAAATAAAAAAATGCGTGGTACCACTTTCTACGGAGGGAATTAAAGCCATAGGTCCCATGTCAATTAAGACATTTAAAAGAACCCTGGAGTGTCTGTGAAAAGACTTTTACAGACAAAATGGGTAGGCGCATTCGCTGATATAAATATTCTCGGCTGCTGTTATAATCGGTCGGTTCAGAAACTACACGTTAAATATCTCAATAAATAAATAAATAAAAATCAATATAATAATTAAATCATTCGTGCGGGTCTAACGCCACAACACCTGTTCTGTAATAAAACCTTATCATCTCAAGTAAGAAAAATTGTGTAGTCCCTACATAATTTATCTTTGCCCAATAATTTCTAATATAAGTAGAAATACTTTTAAAATAATTTACATTTATTAAAAATGAGTAATTCGACAAATACTATGATAAAATATATAGCCTACAATAAATTACAGCTCTCCCAATATAATAATAGGTTTCTGTTAGGTGAGGTTTTTAAATCAAAGTAGGACTATTTTGTTATAGATTTGCCCATCAAGCTATGTGAACATAGCAACGAATAAGACAGTTATTATAATTTATTACAAAGATTTGCATAAATTTAATTATAAATCTATTTCCTACCAAATACAGCCCCAAAATATGAAATAAGTAATTACTACTACAATATATCACACACCAGTGGTCACGTGGAATAAATCGTCAGGTTTATTTAGAGTGATTAGCCCTTGACGGTGAAGAGGAGTTTAAAATACTGGTAGGGTAACTGATCGTTCCTTCTCCTCAATTTGATCCCACTCTACTACCACGAAAATGTGACTACACTTACTATAAATAAAACCCTTCTCTTACCTACTTGAATGAGTACATCCCAAAGGTGTCGCAGGAGGACGTACAATAAAAAGCACATTAAATAAATTAAAATTTAACTATATTATCTCTAGTGGGAATCAAATTGTAGTACGTATATAATTGGACCATATTATAATACTTTTTCCCCGCATTTATTTGCCCCTTATAAAGTTATAAGATCTACTCTCATTCATTCAAACTTCAAGTCACATGATCTGTAGCGCTAACTTTTGATCATATGTAATACTTATTAAGTAAACAAATTAAAATATTAAAACATGACCAATTTTGGCAGCAAAAATTGTTTTCTTTGCCTTAAAGATACCTCCAATTAAAATTGGACTTTACTTATATTAAAAACTATATAAAGCCGTATATATAGTCATGATTTGGATGTCAGCTGATACTTTACATGATTTGAACTACTTGTTATTAGTCTACTTGAATATTGCAGACATCCAAGAGCTGACTTTATAATGCCTCTAAGCCTTTCACTTTAAAATGAATCATCAATAATTATTACTGTGCCTATCTTGCAGGATTTTAGGTATCTAACATGTATTTTATGAAGTGTATGATTGTATCAACACATGCCTTTTGAAACAGGTTAGTTCTAGAACATACACAACAACCAGCCCCCTTGCCATTAATTGATTCCTGTGTGATATAGTTTTAGGAAATACCACTAGGCCTATAAAGGAGACATAACAAAATAAACATGGGCGTGTCCAGTTAAGATATGAAATCAGATTACATTTGGATAGTTGAACGAAATATCTGGGCTTAAACTTCTATTATTTCCACCACATCTTATTATCCTTTCGGGCATTAATTAAGATAATGAGGTATGAATGACTAAGGCAGCATTTTAAGTGAATATACACGTACTAGCTTGGAGGGAAAGTGGCGAAACCATTCATGATAAACCACCTTCAAAACACGTTACAGGGATTCGAGACACCAGATAAACCAGTCACCAACATTTCAATTTAGTGCAAGAGTCAGTGGCGTCGGATGAAATGTTTCAAGGGTAATCAGAGCTGATTTAAACTGTGCCTGTCATCTGTTTCATCTGTTCTGATCACTCAGCAAGATATTCATTGGTAAGCTATCAACGGGAACACATAGCTCTTGTGAGTTATATTTTGCAGAATCTATGAATAATTGATAAAATGGGAAAAGAGAGGAAGAGGATATTTTACAGACACAGTTTTAATTTTATATGCTTTTCCTGGCAACATATCATGACGTGCCATTTGCAAGAGTGACTTCGGTCACCTGGCGGTCTAGGGGTAAGGCGTCAGACTTCTGTGCTGGCGGCCGGGGTTCAATCCTCGGTCCCGGCAAAGATTTATCTGATTACCAAACCCTTCCTTCACCTCTGACAAGACATCTTGTGAATGTGAGGAATGCCAGGTCTCCACCGTGGTTCGGATTCCAGGTTAAACTGTAGGTCCTTCATTTCATCTCACAATCACCCTACCATTACACATTAGCGTAAGTGCGTATAACCCGAACGGGTAGTAAGACGCGGTGCTAATAATAGTAATAATAAGAATGACTTCTTAGCCACAAAAAAAAAAGTTGTTTCCTTTACTGTTGAAGGACGAATGATTCTGCATCTTCTAAAAGGCACCTCATCTAGATTATGGCCCTTATAGTCATCATAACATAACTAAAATGTATATCAAAAATCACACTACAGCAATACCAAAACTTTGTCCACTTTTTACTTTCTCGCTATCTTACAGGTAGAGAAGGTATTGTGATCGTCAAACTCGAGATTTTAATGAAACTCGACGTTTAATAAACCCCCGAATCCGAAAAAAGTAGTTTTTGAATTTCCGTCTGTCTGTATGTACCTTCTACTAGAATCTAAACTACTTAACCGATCGAGCTAAAACTTGGTATTTAGGATCTTAATAGGGTTGCTCCGAGGTATTTTTGGATTTGGATAGCCAACCCTAAAATTAAGGGTAGTTTACTGAAAGGCAAAAAGAGAAAAAGTCGATTTTCTCAAAATCGGCTCTATCAATTTTATTAAATTTCATTAAAAACCTTTCATAAATATTATAACAAAATGTCTCCTCTCAATATTTCGGCAAAATGACTTTAAGGGCTCCGGTCTGATGCGTAAACTATTATTTTGTATATATCCTAAATAATTTGGGATATGAAATTACCTATCGTTTCAAATATGTAGGTCTCTTTATAATACAAATATTTTATAAGAAAAATATTTTTATAAAACCAATAACTTTCAAGCTATACGTAGATATATATATTTTTTAACTTTTCGAACAAAAAAGGTAAAAGTATAACGAAAGTAAAAGAAAATATAACCTGAAATGTTGATGGATAATGACGTCTCAAGACACCCCAAACCCTAAAAAGTGGTCATTGCAATGACGTCTGTCTGTGTGTCTGTTTAAACTTAAAAATAAGAGCAGTTTAAGAAAGAGCGAGAAGAGAGAAATCGATTTTCTCAAAATTGACTGTAAAGATTTTGATTAAAATTCGTATCTAGGTGTTGATTAAGATTATAAATAAACTGTCTATTTTAATTTTAGCGTGAAAATGAATTTTAGGTTACTTTAGAGAAGCTGAAATTTACGTATCTCTGCAACTATTTGAGATTCTAAATCACTTATCATTGCAAAATAATTATAGTAGTATACCATTAAAAATAAAAAACTTTTATATGAAATATATTTTTATAAAACCAACAGTTTCTGAGATATTGGAAAATATATTAATACAATTTTGTGAGCATTAGTTGTAAAGAGATACTACTTAAGTTTTAACGCAATAATTCTCCAATGCCATAGAGTAATTAAATATAAGTAAGTCTCTAAATGTTTGTTTGTTTTCCTTAAACCACTTAGGAGAAATGTTTGTACAACAATGATCTATATCCTGTTTAGACTCAATAGTCAATATTCACATTTTTTATTGGTCAACATTTATAAATTAGGAATTTAATAGCAATGCGATGAGATGAAGATTTGCAACACCAGAAAATAAAATAAATATAATGAAAATAAAATGTCGAAAGTTTTAACAGGGAGTTGAAATTTTAATACGAAGTATTGACCCTTGTGGATCCAACAGTGATCTTTTTTATCGGTCCAAACATACCAATGAGGACATTCATTCTTTAAAAATAAAATTATAAAATTTAAAACTGGTACTAAAAAAGGTTTTACATAATTATGGTGCATTTATGCTTGGGTTTTCTAGTGTATATTATTTAGTTTCACATACATTACGAGTTTTGAGCAAATATCTTCATTTTCAAACAATAGAATGAGAAAGTCCGTGCGGTGTTCCGTACCATTTTTTTTTTTTACCGTAAATGATACAGTATTTATATCGCGATGAGGGAACAGAACGTTGCCTTGAGTGTACCTTGGAGTTGTCTACACGTCATACCCACAGTAAGATGATATGATGATAATGATTATAGAGGTGTGGAAATATTAAAGATAACTTAAGCCTAATTAATCAGATCATAGCGACCTGAGAAATAGTTCTCCTTTAGGGGAACATACCCATGATACCACTGGGAATCGAACCCGGGACTTTAAAATCAGTAGGCAGGGGCGCTGGCAAATATACTAAGAGGCCGGTCACGTGTACAGTGGTTGTTTGTCTTCGTAGTGTGTGTAGTTGAAAGAGAGAGAGAGCCATAGCCGCGGTACATCGGGAGTGCGTGGTCTTGTATCCGGACGGGTAAACAATGGTCTAGTTACCAATCGAACACCTGCTTCTCGGAGAACATCTAGCATCTTCAGTGCAGATGGTCAGTGTGAGTCATACACGATATTTTCACCTACAGGCCTCAGTGCGCTGTAACGGGGAGCTTTAGGTCATCTTCTGTAAGCCTTTCACTAGTTTGTTGCTCCCAGAGTATTGTTATAACCACTCTAATAATACCATCTTCTACAAGACTCTCAATAGTTTGTTGCTGCCAGAGTATTGTTATAACTACTCTAATAATGCCATCTTCTACAAGACTCTCACTAGTTTGTTGCTGCCAGAGTATTGTTATAATTACTCTAATAATAATAATATTTATAATAATAATAATAATAATAATAGCCCTGCTAATTTTCATCTGAATCTAGTTATAAAATGATACCTGGACACAGGGATGAAAATCAAAGCCTTTGGTTTGGGTTCCCAATTCTCTACCACTAATCTACCCAGTATTCTATTATCGTGTCCAGATGTCTATTTTAGACTAAATTCAATTTATAACAATTGTGTGGCTAAATCCACAGTATAATAATATTTCAATATATCTATTAATATGATTACAAATAAAACGACCGCACCTTATTATGCCGGAATATAGGCCTATACATATATTAACTAAGCTAATATAATATGGAAGAGGGGGGTGTCATTTTGGAGGAAGTGTACCCGAACTTGTGCGGAGGGAGAGTGGGAAACTATTTAGAAATAAACTTAGTACGGTTGACCGGAATTCAAATCCTAACCTTGCCATCACCGATAACCCAACCCATAACTAGAGGGACACGTTAGATTTTGAAACCACCGAAATTGGTGATTCAGTGTTTTAATTGGTGGTTGTGTACTTTTAGCACAGAGCTTATTGTTTATGCCCTGCGTTCTACTATCAACCAATGACATCCAGACATGCAACTTATTAAACATTTAATATAATGGGTTGGTAATGAAAAAGTTGACTACTAAGATTTTTATCATCGCGTCTCATCTTCAATTTGGGATATACTCATATGCACTAATTATTCAATATATTAGGAATGAAAAGGTTGAGTTTATAGTAAGTGTCCCAGCATTTACTTGAAGAGATAGAGGGAAACTACCCTCTAAACATCCAAACTGGATTAAACCCTGATCTCTCCTTCATCGACATTCCTGTCCATTGTGAGAGTGACGCCTGAGATCATTCGACCACTGAAGCGGCTTATTACTAAATTACTGGCTGTGTCGAACAGGATTATCAAGATCAGTTGGCGTGCTTGGCTCTGACCGGAGACTTCGGGATTAAGTTCAAATCACTGCTGGGTTAACTGGTGCTTATTTTCAATATAAATATGACCCGCCTCGGTGGCGTAGTCGGCTAACGCGCTTGTCTTGTTGAAGCTCGACTGCTGAGGACGGGGAGATCGAGGTTCGAATCTCGGACGGGTGAACTGGGGGTGGTTTTTCCTAAATGATTTTCCACTATCCCTTCACGCAATTGCGGGTTCATTTCCTTTAATTCAATCTTCCCAATTCCTAATCCCTTAGCGTACTTAGTACTTAAAAGCGTATAACCCGAACGGGTAGTAAGACGCGGTGCTAAATAAAATTTAAAAAAATATATAGATTTGGTTTTTGCTCGGTGGCACGTCGACATGAAAAAATAAACATTTAATAAGACTTTTTCCAACGTGGTATATTTTTATTTTTTAAGTCATTACAATTTGACAGTTATGTCATTCAATAATAATGGCATGTCTGTGCTACATCAGTCTGTATCTCAGTTGGCGGAAAGATTAGCCAGTGTTAATGTAACGTTACCCAGGGGACGCGCAATGTACCGATAGAACATCCTTTTCATAGAGGCTCTTTCCATGTTCCGATGAGATGATAGGAAGATGAAAGTGAATTTGAAGGGGTGGAGTCAATGAAGCTATTAAACTAACTCTATCCTAATCAACCAAACCATAGTGACCATGGAAAATATTCCCTTTTATTAAAAAGGCAAAGAAGGGAACCCAGGACCTGTAGGTGGACATTCAGGAGCTGTGACCACTGTACCACGAGGCCAGTTATGTCATTTAATGTCATATCATAATTTAGTTATTTTAATTCGACGGTTAGAAATCGTCTCAGTTTGTACTTAAGTCTGATTTTGAAGACAAGCTATGATCTGCTTCGTTGGCTGCATGGTCTAAGACGTCACTATCACAATATACTATACTTAATCAAGGTTCAATCCCAGTCTGTTGTTTAGAGGGTGATTTATTATAAACATTTTTTCCACTTTCCCTCCATGTAAATGCGGGAACACTTCCTATAAAATGCAACCTTACTCATCCCTAACACAGTAGAGTAATTGTTTCAAAGGCGTATAACACATCAGGTAAAAGATGCGGTGCTAAAAATAAATAATGAACTGAAAATAAATATCTTGACTAGTAAAATACAACTAGTTTCAAACTAATATGGAAAATACTATATAGGTTTCTGATTCTAACTTAGCCTCTATCTATTTACTGTCTTTTTTTTTATACTGAAGGCACTAGCTTCAATGTTTTTCCTAAAGCTATTGAAATTAACATTTTCCAAGACACTCACGTTGAACTATTATTAAATTTTCCTTCTTTAAAATTTAGTTATTGTTAAAATATTTACGATTTTATTCTAACTTTTCACAGCAATTCATAATATTCAACAGGATGTGATTTTAAAATACCCGTTATAAAAGCTAAATAAGATTTGGTGCACTAGACTAGTTCACAATTATTCAGTTAGTCCTTAAGTGACACACTGGTCGATCAAGTTTCACTATCCCTGCTTTAAGTGATCGGTTAGAATTAGAATTTAGCTTTTAAGACAAGACAATAGAGTAATTATCCAAGCTAAGAGTAGATTTTGGAGATAATGGTGAACACATTTTTGTTGGTTTTTCTTTTCACCATTCCTGGTTACTCGATTGAGCTATATTCATGATATAGGTTTAAAATACCTTGTTATAGAGCCGTTTGCTAATATGACCAGTCTGTTTAGAGAGGGTAGGACAAGGAAAAATGTCCTTGATTCACCCATCTTGATTTGATAGCAAGTAATTACCTCAAGCTGAGATTGTTGTATTATTGATGGTGGTAGCTTTAAACGTAGGTTATTAATGTTTTGCCAGTCTTGAATGAATTATGGCAGGAGGATCAAACTTTCTAGTTGTTCAAAAGTGAAGAGTGGATTATCTTTGTCCAATACTAAAAGATTGTTTTTAGAAAACGTTCTAAAACATTTGTAAGTAAGAGAAATTTGTAAGATAAGAATTGAAATGACACTGTTGATAGTATTGGGTTATAGAAAGTATGAAAACATTAAAGAATTATAGTATTTATGCTTATTTTATAAATTACTATATCATATTATAATTTATCTAATATTTTAATTTCGAACTATTGGTTAAACATTTTTCAACTTAGATTATTTTATTACATTATTTTGTTAATTCTGACCTTTTTGAGCCAATTAAATAAAAAGTTGCAAATGCGTTTACTTGAAAAACAATAAGTACATACTTCGATTTGGGAGAGTAAAATTTTAAGTGGATACTTTAAAACAAATACCGGTATTTATATATTTTCAATAATTACTTTGTTATGCAGTAAACACTTAATGTTTACAAGTATCTACTTAAAATAATATGAATGAACACTAGTCAATTTGTTATTCTGTGAATAAATTCTTCATCATTTTTAAGGCATGTGAATAGAGTAACTTAATTAAGATATCTATACTATTAATAAATGGCTGCTTTCGTGCAATTTTTTTTGTTTGAAACAATATCATCGACGTTGAAGTTTAGTCACAGTGTATTCAAGTCAATGCTAAAGTTTTAAACTAAAAGGGTCAATTATTTTATGCACAAATTTCAGATAGAAATTATAAATGAAAGTTGGGGATCTAACCTAAAGTATTAAAATTGATATATTTCTACGCTACCTTAGTGATCAAGGCTCTAAGAGTGGAGTCGCGGAGGATTTAAGAATTCATCAAACCACTGCTCGAAATACCATTGACTTTGTTCGTGATAATGTGTTTGGTGAATAGAGCTATATGATTCAAATTTCCAACATCATTGGTTGAACTAAATGACAAGAACGCAAAGTGGCAAGAACTTTTTTTTTTAATTTCTACGGTGATTGGTGCGATAAACTGCACACCCGTAAAAAAAACTAGTTTTCTGATGATTAGTTAAATAAAAAAAGGGCACATCGATATAAACGTAGGGTGACCTGGTGGCCTATGGGTAAGGTGTCAGACTTCTGTGCTGGCAGCCGGGGTTCAATCTTCGGTCCCGGCAAAGATTTATCTGATTACCAAACCCTTCCTTCACCTCTGACAAGACATCTTGTGAATGTGGGGAACGCCAGGCCTCCACCGTGGTTCGGATTCCACGTTAAACTGTAGGTCCTCCATTTCATCTCACAATCACCCTAACATTACACATTAGCGTAAGTGAGTACAACCCGAACGGGTAGTAAGACGCGGTGCTAATAATAATAATAATAATAATAATATAAACGTACAGGTACCTTTGATGCTAATGAAAATTCTACGAGTATAGATGCATATTGACTGGGAAGTGTTAATAACAGCAGAATTGGAGGGAGTCACAGTTAATGAAACATAATGACCGTTTAATGGGACATTGGATCTATTTGATGATAGTGGGTATGGGATCTCTCCATGAATCCTGAATCCATTTAAACATCCTACAAACAGGCAGGAGAAAGGTTTTAACCCAGATTATTCAAAGGATAGGGTTCATAATAGTAAGAGTATCAGGACAACATAAAATGCATTCCGCTGTACTCGACAACACTGTCAGAGTATCAAATGAAAATTCTAGGATAATAGTATGTTTTGCGGTACAATACAACATCGTCAAGCACTTAATGATGATTATAATTTTCTACGTACATTCTTTGAAGATATTTCCTAAGAAAACCTAGGGTATGTATATGAAAAAGGCAACAATTATGTATGACGAAAAGGCGAGTGAAAACGCCATCATATTGTAGGAAATTTGAATATGTATTAATATTCCTTCCAAACCATCCTTGTCTTTCCCCAAAAACAAAGAAAAATATATAACCTATATTAAATACAAGGTTGTGTTGATGGGTATGACCTGTATTTTCTATTAAGTTCACACCTGTACCTCCCATGTTAAGTTATTCTTATTTATATATTTTTAATATTTTTTATTAAATATATATACCCGCCTCGGTGGCGTAGTTGGCGTGTTGAGCTCGACTGCTGAGGACGGGGAGATCGAGGTTCGAATCTCGGTCGGGTGAACTGGGGGTGGGTTTTTCCTAAATTGTTTTCCACTCTTCCTTCACGCTAATGCGGGCTCACTTCCTCTAATTCAACCACCCCAATTCCTAATCCATCAGAATAATTAGTACTTAAAAGCGTATAACCCGAACGGGTAGTAAGACGCGGTGCTAAATATTATTATTATTATTAAATATATATATTATTGGATGAGGTGAGAGAGTAGTGGATTAAAGTATAGAAACAAAAATTCTTTAATTTACATTTCAAAGACAATGAATTTTCCAAGGTATTTAATTTTTTTTTCTAAGATTTGTGTTTATTCATTTTCCTGCGACTCTGTTTCAATACTTTCATTACTAGCTGTTTGTAGCCGTTGTTAGTTCTATCTGCTCCAGAAGAATAAGACACTGGAGGTCAAATGTAAACATTTTTGCAGTGTCTTCTGTTTCCTGCTACTGTCTCTTTCGTTTGATTTGTTTTTTGGGGACCGTTAAAATGTTTCATCTGAGGATGCCATAGCCGTTTGTAAATTTTTACACTTCAAAGAATACGGCTGACCTATCAACGCCACGACTTTCTCCACCATTAAAACCAGCAGGGAATTTAAAAAATATATTTTCTTTTACATTAAAAATGTAATAAAATCCTTCCTATTTTTAGAGCTCCTGGGAGTATTGGTTGATAGAAATATTTTTAAGCATACATTTTATCTTTAAAAAAATCCCTTTTGGTAGTTCTCTTGTTTTGATACATGTTTATTAGACATTATTATTCTTAGTAATAATCTCTATGTTGTTAAGAATATTTTTCATTTGACCAACCCCGCACATTTTCCAATAGCCTTTATATATTACTCTTTTATCAAACTCCAGGTTCTTTCTTTCTCTTTAACAATTTTAGACACCCTTGATGTATTTAATACCAAAAGAAAATATTTTAATAGACTGACAGAAGTCTGTATGAGCCTTGTTACACTCCTTGATCTCATCTACAACCGACATGATTGTTAAAACACAGAATAAATACGTCCAACACAGATTTATCTGATTACCAAACCCTTCCTTCACCTCTGACAAGACATCTTGTGAATGTGGGGAATGCCAGGCCTCCACCGTGGTTCGGATTCCACGTTAAACTGTAGGTCCTCCATTTCATCTCACAATCACCCTACCATTACACATTAGCGTAAGTGCGTATAAACCGAACGGGTAGTAAGACGCAGTGCTAATAATAATAAATACGTCCAATTATATCACTTAAACTCAGGAGACTGATATATTGAGCAACATTTCTCCACGGCACGTTAAGTGAGTCATCGATGGGCAGTGTGCCTCAATACTTCATTATAGGTATATATATATATATTGGTTAGTGCCTAATGGCTTGGAAATATATAATAAGACAGTGCATAAACACTGTACAGTATTGTAAAGTAATTGATAGTGAAAGAAGCCAACCTGAAAGGATAGTTAGGCTAGGCCTGGATAGAAAAACACACCTATCGCTTCATTTATTCTCTTCTTGAACGTTTGTATTCATTACACTTCACACATAGTTTTGAATTTTAGGAGATGTTCCTTTATCTGTAGAAGAGACACATTGAAAAAACACAAACAAAAATTGACTATAGAACTACTTGTTTCTAGAAGGATTTGAAATATGTCAGATATGTCATATGACATATTTCAAATCATTCTAGGTACATTATGCATTAGTAATTGATTAAGTTTTCCGGATAATATTCCCTTATGAAATAAGCTCTTATTCACTTAAAATTAAGTATTTTTTTTACCTGCAAGCTTATACAGATAGGGGATACAGATGTGAAAAATGTATCGATACTTTATTGATATCAATATTTTCCTTTCGATACTAGTTTTTTTATTCAATACTTTTACTCATATTAGTACTCCCACTCTGGTATTGTATTGGTATCGAAAGCAACAACTTATTTGCTATCTTAATTTATGCTGGGCTTAAATGTTTACTAAGGAGGACTGTGAAGGTAGAACAAATTACACTTTCTATCAATTCTCACTCATTTTCTGCAGGACAAGCAGGAAGGAACTCTAGCACTCAATTTCTTTTAGCTTATCATAACTCATAGCTGTTCTCTCATCTTGGTTTATCAGTACAACCTGATGCCTGACCTGGTGATTGGCGACCAGTCTACTACCCCTTACTTTATCGATGAGCACGCTCTTCACAAGCTAAACAAAAGAAGAGTTTGTAGAGCTCAATAAACGCACTAAACTTAAGGGTGCCCCAAGAACACGAAGCAGAAAAGAATTATGTGCGTTGCTTAAGCAGATGAACCATAACAGGGCGCTTGGTTTTTCAATAGCACTGGTCTAAAAAAAAGCCTTTTTCTTTCCCAAAAACCAAAATAGGTGAGCCTATTGGTATTTTTAAGCTGAATTTAAATATATTTTTAGAATTTCTATAACACGTAGGATTTTTAAATAACATCCACTTAAAGTTTACAGTATTATGTTAATTTACAATACATGAAAGAAAGCAATTATTAAATTAAATATGTATGGAGGGCGAAGCTTGGGGGATGAATTAATTAATATAATTACTTATATCAGTGGAATAACATTAGTACGCTTAGCCTAAGGTTCCAGGTTCAATGCCAGTGTCTACGTGTCAATTTTCAATTTATTCAAATTCATACATTTCATAGGACTATCTTACCTAATTGGTAGAGGTGTCACAATTTCTGCTGTATTTTGCCTCAGGATCATCCCTCTCACGGGTCCAACTATAGTAAGCAAGCATACAGGGACTGCACTTGCCCTGTTACTGCTTTTCCATGCCAGAAATATCTTGGTTGAATCGTTTGCCATGGATGCTCCAAGATTTTCTAGGGAGAAATCCAGGTGTAAATCCAAGAAATGTAGCTTCGAAGAAATGTTACAACCCAAGGTCCTGTAAGATTTTAATTAAAAGATCATCCACTGTTTTTCTGTAGTTGTTTGTCTTATGTTTCCCTAAGAAGTTCAGGAAAAAAACCCTGAAAGACTCCCATGCAACATTTTAAGCTTCGTTCAACTAATCATAGAGGTTCTAGTCTTGAATAAGTTCTCTCATTTGAGGTCCTACACAGATTCCCTCTTTGGTATTTTCATCACTGATCATTGGGAAATATTTCTTAAGTATACAAATCCAGATCCACTTCTATCCATTGCTAAAACAAAGTTATTTATATATTCAAGTTTATATGTAATGGAGGTAGATACAACTTTTCAGGGTTACAAGTAGTGTATTGACAACATTATCATTTCCTGGGGATTGTAACGTATGCTTTGGTCACTGTTTATAGGTGTAGTGATTTATCGAGTCTCTGTTATTCCACTCACAAAGAACACAGAAGTACTTCGTTAAACCAAGTTGAATTACAAGCGATAAAGCAATTACATTTCATTTGCATTCTTCAATCTTGATTTTTTCCAGTAAGAGTTTCATGCTCGCATAGGTTTCTTTCATATCTGTTTCATTCGTTAGTGGCACTGATGGAAGCTTATTTTCTTTGTGAAGAAGCACAGATTTCAAGCTAACTTTAGAATAAACTATAAATAAAAGCCTTACCTCCATTTTGTACTCGTGAATAAGTGCTTCCGCCTTCCATAACGGAACAAACACAATTGCAAAAGACAACACAAAATAAATCCATAAAGTCACTATGACTTTCTCTAAAAAACACATACTTTTGTTTCTCTGTATAGGAGATTCAAGCCTTTCAATATGCACCCTAACAATTCAGCTTGATTTTTAAATAGGTTCAAATCTTGGACAAGATCATTGAGATCACCTTGAGTGAGAAAATATGGTTCAGAAGATAAAGAGGAAGCTTCAAAAGTTGGATCAAACCTTACATCATCATCACTATGCTCTACAGGCTTTTACTCTTGTTCATCATCAACTAGTGTTGCATTTTTTTTTTTTTATTTTAGGCTATGGCAGTAACTATTGTTCATCACTAGGCACAGGACTCATGGCAGATGGTAAATTATGGTGTGTCACAGTGGGCTTTGAGGTAGAACTAATGCCTGAAATGTTTTTAAGACAAAAGTAACAATCTGTAGAATGATCTTTTGGTGTTTTCACCAAATCATTGAAACAGCAAAATTAATATTCTGAAAACACCAATAAATGTAAATTGAACTACAGAGATAACAGAGTATGATAAAGAAACACACAGCTGTAGATGTTTACAGAACAAACTCTGACCACAAACATCCAATGTGTGTTGAGCTGAAACTATATGTGATAGGATAATTTTGAGACCAGTTTTGGAATAAGTGGAAAAAATGACATTTTGATAACCCTTTTTTTGCGCTGGGACTAAATATTTGCTGTCCAGTGTAGTTAATATATCTTTATATATTATATAAACGAATAATGTACTTAAAAAAGGGCCCCTCCCAGAGTGAACCATGGAAGTTTTTTAAGAAGTTCAATAGCGAAAAAGCTGCTTATAAAATTTGTTTTAAAATATTAAAAACCATTATAATTTCATGTATTTAAATTTCAAAACCGATATTTACTATTATCGATACTTTTCTTTCTTCTTTCGATACTAATACGGTATTGATATTTTTCTTTCCATGTTTTTAATGAGAACCGTTTCGATACTTTTATTTCGATACCCCATCCTTAGCCGGGGTCAGAACAATAGGACGAGTAGTAACTTGAAAACTAACACTTTATATGAAAAGTAAATATTCAGTAGCTAAGTAAAAGCAAGTTACACACCTCATTTTTTCACTTTTTGAGGATATCTCCACCGGACGTCAGGCAAACCTCAGCCGGTTGCCCATCACTTTACTCAGCATAGATCGTCTAATTCTTTACGCCCCGCCCTATACTTCACTTAAAAGTAAATGCTTCCTAGTTTTTACTACTATTAATTCACTTGTCTGACTATATTTATTGTTCTCATAATTTCTATGACACAATAACTACACTTTATTTTCAAGTATTTTATCCTACTAGAATAACAGTGTAAGAATAAACTTTTAAGATTCCTTAGCTCAGGTGTTACCACGTCCGCCCACTTAACTAAGAGTCTATGTTTTGATTCCCTATATTATTAGAACATTTATCAAGGATGAAATTGGGGTTTCCCCTTTCACAGTGATTTACTAGTGGACGACCCGACTCGGTGCCGTAGTTAGCTAACGCGCTATTTTCGTGTTGAGCTAGAATGCCTAAGACGGGTAGATTGAGGTTTGAATCTCACTCGGATGAACTTGGAGGTTCCTAAATGGTTTTCCTATCTCCCTCCACGCAAATGTGAGTTCACTTACTCTATATTCAATCTTCCTAATTCCTAACCCATTAGTGTAATTAGCACTTAAGCGTATAACCCGAATGGGTAGTAAGACGCGGTTCTAACTATTATTAGTGGACGGGGAAATGTATGATGTGTAGAATTCAGATAGTTGGTGAATCTCTTACTGGTAACGAGTACACGTTAATTCTCCCAAAATAATAGTAGTAAGCAATTTTATTGTGGGATGTTAAATGTTGATATATAGTTAAAAAAAATCTTATTTTATGCTTATTTTAATATAGTCAAACCATAATGTTGAAATAAATTTCCCTTTTCCAGTAATATAAACCGTATAGCACAAATAGGTATTAAGATGAAGTGCTAAAATCAAATAACCGAATATTTATTTCAGAAAAAGGGCCTTTTTTGCATTTTCCCACCTATTGGTGTGTAAATATTTATATCATTTACCAATAATGTGAAGAATGATTAATGTACAACAGTAGACACTTGCTACGGATCAATTCACTCCAGTTACGGAATAACTAAATTAATGTTTATAAAAGGTTTCTATTTTTAACTATCCCTTAAATTTATTTGCTTTATTTTTGAGTTTTTTTTATTTCAAGAAGCTTTAAATCGATAGCAAGTGTAGTTAAAAGAAAGATACAAGGAATTTTTACCTAAAATTATAAGAGATTGTGCTGTTAATGGGGCAGAGTAAGTGTGTCAAGTTTCAGTTCTTTATGTCTAGTGTAAGTGCCTAAAAGAAGGTCTGTTATAAATTATGTAAAGATGGATAGTAAGTGAAGTTAATAAATAGATGAATATCTGTAAACCTCAAATTTTAGAAGATTTTATTGTCACCACAATTAAGTCAAAGTTTGAAATCCAAGCTAACTAGATGAAGAAATATTGCTTGAAAAAAAGTAGGTTGATTTGAAGGAAGATGGTTACAAAATTTAATAAATATTTTCTATACCTCAAACCTTAATCAAATATAACGTATCCTCAACTGGGTTTATATTTAAGGTTTTGTCTCCTTTGGTACTATAAAAGTGGTTGAAAATACCACTTAAAAATTTAAGGAAATACCTATAGGCCCTACCATGCTAATATGATATATTTCTGTATTCTACGGCTCAAATGAGGTGACCTGGTGGTCTAGGGGTAAAGTTTCAGACTTCTATGATGGCGGCCGGGGTTCAATCCTCGGTCCCGGCATAGATTTATCTGATTACCAAACCCTTCCTTCACCTCTGACAAGACATCTTGTGAATGTGGGGAATGCCAGGCCTCCACCGTGGTTCGGATTCCACGTTAAACTGTAGGTCCTCCATTTCATCTCACAATCACCCTACCATTACACATTAGCGTAAGTGCGTATAACCCGAACGGGTAGTAAGACGTGGTGCTAATAATAATAATAATAATAATAATACGGCTCAAATGGTAAAAATGTCTTTCTCACTGTTGTTGAGTCAGTGTGGTATGTCTTAACTTTCGAGCTACTGAGGAAATGTGGGGGGAGGGTGGGTTAAGGCTGGTTAAAGAGGTATGGAAATATATATCCCAATTAAAGTAGGTCTAATAGAGTTATAAAAAAGACATTTATTAAGTTCTTCCCGAGAATATATCAATTAAATAAAAAATACTAGTCTGTATTCGACTGCGCGCATATTCAAAGTTCAATCATGAAAATTCTAATATTGTAGAAGAATTCATACTGGTTTAATACATTTGATACTTTAGTCTCTGTAGCTCACACCTTTTTTCTTCGTCCTATCATATAGACAAATCTTTATTAAGCATTCAGCTTCTACTATAGTACTATCTTTCTCTCTATTATAGATTTCTGACAGCATTCCACTAGTTTGTTTCTTGCTACTCTAGGAACACCGATGGCTTTTACAAGACTTTTTTTTAAATATTAAAACCAATTATACTATACTTGTTATTAATTCATTCCTTTATATAATTATTTGTAGAACACTATTATTTTCTTCTAAAAGTAAGAATGTATTATTTGTTAACAAATCATCAATATTTAGGTGACCTGGTGGCCTGGAGGCCTGGCATTCCCCACATACACAAGATGTCTTGTCAGAGGTGAAGGAAGGGCTTGGTAATCAGATAAAGCTGTGCCGGGACCGAGGATTGAACCCCGGCTGCCAGCATAGAAGTCTGACACCTTACCCCTAGACCGCCAGGTCACCTTATTGGGAATAACCCACAATGAAGGTCCCACAGCCTAAACTTCAGTATCTTCTAATCTGATTTACTGGCTAATAAATAGAGGATCGAATATCAATCATGCAGGCTAATATGTGATTGTATTATATTTGCGAAACCTAATATGAGGTGTTTTGAGATCGTTTGAATTTTTTTTTTTACTTAATATTAAAATAAAATATTTATCTGTAGCTTAAAAAAGTAGGCCTATAGATAGATGACGCAGCTTATATTATGAATGAAATATAAATTATAGCACTGTATTACAAGGTATTGTACATATTTTGGTAAGTAGAAAGTAGGTCTCATGAGTTATGATGTATTTCTTGATTTTAATTTGACCCTTAACAAAGGTAATTAAATCTTACAAGATTAAGAATATTTTTCTTTATATTAAACATATTATTTAACAACATTTATATTAATATAATTACTATAAATCATTAGCTATTATTTTATAATTCTAAACCATTGTTTTATTATTGGTACAGGAGGTTTATTTCTTGAAAACGATTTTATAAAGAGAGATAGTTTTGGATATGATGTAGGGCAAGATGATATTATTGGCGTTTATACTTAGATGATGATAGAAAATTAATATGGTGCATTGTCTTCCACATTTCAATCACTCATTATAGCTCGTTTCGATATGTATAATATATTATTAGAAAGAAAACTACCAAGAAATTTCTCGTTGCATAAATATTGTTAAATATTAGTATTAATTAATTAATTAATCATATATTTATGCTTAAATATTTATTAATTAAAATTTATATTGGATTTATTAATTCATACTATATTTAAATTATATAAAAATCCTTCATTTTTCATATGAATTCTTATCAATTAAGATATCCTTTTTATAATAATTCTTAATATTTTCTTTAGTTTAAATTAAATTGCTTTGTTTCTTAATAATTGAAATTAAATGGTAAGGTAATTAATAGTGGGAGCATTAATTAATAAATTATTAAGCTGTATGCTATAGCCTATTTAAAAATTTTGTAATGCTCTTACTTGAATATAAATCTATTGTAACTTATTTGAAAAAAAATAAAAGGAAAACTAATTTCCTGCCTTCAATCCATTTTAGCAACCCCAGAAAATATGATATGCGTTTACGGATCTTAGGCTTACACATAAAAAAAAATGAATTAAAAACTTTTTAATCAATTTCTGAAATGAAACCAGAATATTACTTAACGCTTGGTCCATACATTTCTATCTTGAATATGCCACTCATTGTATTTACTTTTGTTACTGGAAATGACACATCGTACGACACATTTATTGTGTCTTGCTGTGCTTGTATAGGTGTGTATGCTTTTTTTATCACTCTGCCATAAAAAAGCCACCCTGTATTTTAGTTTTTTCTCTTTTTTTTTCGTTTCCTTTCTTTATCCTACTTCTTTTTCTGTGTAACTAGTATAGAGATTCCTAATTAAAAGTTGTAATTGAAACCTGAATAACTCTCTGTCCTTCCGTAGCTCCCCTCCCCCCCTCTCACCTCGTCCACATCCTTAGTGTCCTTTACCAAATTACACCCTTTCCCTCCCCAAACTCTTTAAAACAACCTTAAATGTGAATAACAACCTGTAGTGTCCACTTTTTTAAAGTTTTTTTTATCGCATACAATTATTATTCTTCCACATTTAATTTCAATCAATTTGAATTGCTGATTTGAGTTTCATTGGGAATTTTTCTAAGTTATTTATATTTAAATGTTCTTCTAGTATCATTGGTTAGGAAAGCCCTATATAATCCTTGAAACTAATTAATCACGTTATCCTCGCTCAATTCATAATGAAATTTACTATTCTACATTTAGAGAAATTTTCTTTCTTTTCGGAAATAAACAAATAAAGTATTTACGAAAGTGTAAGATAAAGCTTTCAGAGAGTTTTGAGCTGCCATATAATAGCCAACTACTGCCAACTTTACATCTGACGCAAATAAAAGCAATCAGTAATACAGCAACACTTTACATGAAGAAAATAAATAGCGTAGTAAGTATTTTGATTTACATTAAAAATGTGTTAAAATTGAGTGTGAAACGTGTACAACACTTGTGAGTTATAAATGTTGGTTATAAGAAACACAGTATAAGAATGATTTACAAGTTTAACCAATCAGTTTATTAATATTCAATCAATTCAAAAAGAAGTACATAGAACTATAGGTAGAAGTTATTCAAACCATCTATTGTTTAAACATGAGAATATAAACGGTTACTATAATATAGATATCTCGACTAAGGAGCATCAGGTGTGAATTACCTATATACACCCTATAGCCCACACATATAGGTCATAGGTATAAATAAGAAAGTTTGTCACACGTTAAAGCAGGGCAGTTAATAAGCTCTCAAATAGAATGAAAAGCAGCAACTTTAAGGCAATATAATTAAGTTGCAATAATCAAATCTAATTACCAAATCATCATAGATAGTTCTACTCCTGTCAGCTGACTGTGAGGCTTCCAACTACATCTCATAATTTCAAATATAAGGAACTAGGCCACATAAATTTAGTACCCGTTTAAAGAGCTACAAGGGCGGTAATTAACGTGAGCTAGCTAGCTTGAGTTACTTCATACATAGAGAGTTAGACATTACGATGTTATGAGCTCCTAGAAGCCTAGAAGAGAAACTATTATTTTACAACAAGTAAACGGCAAACTACCAGGAATCTAGACGCTACAGATACTATAGCTGGTCAATACCTAAATTGTATTGGCTGAGCAATCAATAGTATATTTATGCTGTTACCCTAAAAAGGGGACAATAATACTAGACAAAATAATGGTCATGTATCACTAAAATGCTGAAACAATGTAATTTAATCATAAATATATTTTTTAAACATTAATCTTATTCAAAATAAAAATAAAGCTACTCTAAATAGAATCACTAACTAACGCTAAAGGTGCCTCGATGGGGGCCGTACACAAGAGACAAAAACCTGCGGGCCATAACTATGGACAAGCAGCCCTTCCACGGGTTGCACATCGCATACCATTACACAGTTAAACACATCAGAGACAAGTGCCAGTTACAGATCCAATTAGGTCTTGTAACAAAACAATAGATAATCTGGTATCATCCATTATTTTATTCTATTCTTTAAACTAGCCGCAGCATTGTCATATAGTCTAAGCAGTATAATATTGACTCTAATATTTGTGACTACGCCTAATATTCATCGAAAGATAGTACATACAGCTATAAACTATGCCTTATGAGCATAGGGAAACAAGTCAGTTGTACTGACATACAAAAACTGTTTCTCAAACATGGCCTGCAGCCGTAAGAGACAACGTGCTTCTAGTACTGATACAACCCACCTTTTATTGCAAATTTTCTTTATCTTTCAGACTTCCTAGATATCGCTTTGGCTGATATCAGTTATATCAATTTACAACCAGAAGAACTTATGATAGGCCCACTAAATGATTTGGATTCAAATAATAATTCAATGTTTAAAAAATACCAAGGCATGTTCTAGGTCTGTACTTGTACGAGACCTGTACTTGTTTAAACGGTTGTTGGCAAGATAGCGGACCAAAGTGAGTCAAAACAAGTCTACTGCAATCACATTTTCCATTAGAAAGACCCACGTCAAGGAAAATCTTAGTATTGACGGTGAAAAAATTATATTAAAATAGTAAGAAGAATACTTAGGAATAATGTTTGAAGGCCAGGCTATCATGGAGAGTATACATGGATTTCATAAAAAATAAATTTTAGGGGCGACACAATAGTGCAAACTTTCTCAAATTGTTAAATTGGTATGTTAAACATTTTCACGATACACATTTAGAACCAAATCATTAGGGTCATGTTATACATTATTCAAGTTTTTGAAAAAATAACCATCAGTAAACGATAATAAATGTTGTTTTACCCATAAAACAAGCACACACTATTATATTTCATGTGAGACATTACCAAGAAACACATTTTGAACCAAATTGTTATAGTCATTTGTAAAATATTTAAAAATTTTGAAAAATCTGTCATTAGTAAACTACCCTAAAACTATGATGCTAAAGTTGGGGAAAAATCTGTTCGTGACATAATGTCTGGGGAAAGAGGTCAGATAATGTTGGCAGTTTGATGTGTGATTCCTAAAGGAACCTACATTTCACCGGGTATAGTTTTCCCTAGAAAATACATTAAATTTGTACTTTACGAAGGTGCTCCTAGATGGAACTTGCCATTGATTTCTGAGTCATGTTATATGGACACAGATCTATTCCTAGAATAATTTAAACACATCATCAAACATGTGAAGCTCTCAGCCAACAATCAAACTATCCACATCCTCGACAACTTCACATGCTTCACATTGATCACGACCAGCTATTGAGTTTTGTAGAGATAATCACATTACTAATTTCAGTCGCTTGCTGCAACCATTGGATGGAGTTGTTTTTGCACCATTTAAGAAAATATATTCTCAAGAAGTGTAAAAATTATTGTGTTCCCATCCAGAAGAGCAGTCACACAAATGCAGAACCGTGGTTTATTCAAGGCTGAGTACAATAAATGCGCAACTACTGAAAAAGCTTCAGACTCTTTTTCTACTACAGGTATCTTTCCTTTTAATTCCGATGTGTCCTCAGAGGACGATTTCTTTGCTGCAGATGTTACTTGCACTGAGATACTTGACCATCACAATGTCGTCAATGATAAATCAGACCATGGAGACGAGATATACAAAGAAGACAAGGCATTTGTAGAACAACATAGTTCTCCAAATGAAAGGGTTCATATTACTAATTTTCATCCTTTGCCAAAATACCAGAATGAAAACAAGAGAAAGATACAGAGGCAGACGTCCTAAATACCATCGGAGTCACCACAAGTAAAAGAGAGGTAAAACTGCGTATGAACGGAGAGAGTACGAAGTCGAAGGCTGAGAAGAAACGGAAGAAAAATATGGAGAAGAAGGTTACGGACAAAATAAAACTTAAATTGGATAGAGCAAGTGACAACCTATCAACCTCAACTCCTAATGTTATTTGAGTTGAATATATTACCCGTCTCGGCTGTGGTGAGACATTCGATGATGATGATGACGACTGGGTGAAATGCAATGACTGTTAATAATGGTGGCATGAATAGTGTTTATCCTACAAGGGGATCGGATATTTCGTTTGTGACTTCTGATAGGGTTTGTTAAGCACAATCCTCTTTTTATATTTTTACATTATCCTAAAAGTTCATGAAATAAAAGGAAAGCTTTGCAATTTAATTAATATTTATCATTTTACTTAATTAACACATACTTCTGTATATAAGCTGTTTTGCGCTTCTTTACATAATATAGCTAATACTATACGCATGCACTCTCTTGGACGACATTTTGCGTACTCTTGATCACAAAGGGTGTCCAAGAGTACTGATTTACTATTACTATTATAAAGACATATAACAATAGAGAACATTAAATCTCCCTTGTTTTAACTATATAATCTAGTTCTTAACGAATTTTCTTTAATCATTTATGGCTGTTCTTTCAACTGTTAATTATGGTAAGTCCTATAGGCAAAAAATACTAATTGAGTCCTCTTGCCACCTATACCTTATATGCTGTTATTTACCACGACAGCGTTACATAGCTGAGGACTACAAATCTTAGGAATAACATTATTATAAAATGGAGTATTACAATGAAAAATGAGCTATTATATATACTAGATGAGTATCCAATAGAAATTTGGTTTTCAGTCTAAAATAATATATAGCCTGACTATAGTTTTAATACATCTCTTAGCACTTATACTTATGATAAATAGTGGATAATTTTTAAATAACTAAAACTAATTTTACTTGATTGTCATTTCCCTTTAAAACCCAAATGTAATTTTATTTGTCAGTTTTTGGCCGGTAGATTGAATTGGTAGTTCTAACCGTTAGATAATATAAATATATTAGCTTTATTCTTTGCCACTTATTTGATTGTTTGGACTTTAGAGCATCGGTTCTTACTACTACAAAAAATTAATTTTATTTTTACTACAAGTTAGATAAATGTTAATATAATCATATACATTATTTTATATAGAGTAGATTACTTATTGAAATTGACTAACTAAAACCAAGCCAACTTAATTATGTGTAGAACAAACTGATGTATTTATGGTTATTCCTAGTATCAAACTATTATAATCTTTTTTGACCACTCGCCAATGGAGACAAGAGTATGTGTTTGTAAAGAAAAATTTAAATAATAAACTAAATTGTATGTCTATGTACGCAATATATGTGTATAAAAATGTATTAATACCTTTCCCATTTCAACAGACAATATTACTCAATTAAGTGAAAAAAGACAACCTTAACACGTGAATAAATCTTGGAACATGTCTTAGCTGTCATTTTTCACTTAACTAAATTTGATTCAGCTGTCATAGCTGGTCCTGTGGATAATCATCACATATCAGTGTGTGACATACATGAATTAAAATAATACTATAACACATTCTGATAGTAAATTATCACTATTTAAAATTAATAACAAAACAATTACAATATTTTACGTGTTGTATAATTCGTCCATGTTCCCTCCTTACCAACGTATGGTTTAAAAACAAACTTTTGTAGCAACGCTCTGTTCCACTTACATTCCTGAATTAACTGCGCATGCGTGCGACTAAATAACGTAGCTGTGGTGGTAGGTAGCATTACTTGGCAAAGAACACCTCATAAGTTGTCATCATAAAAGATAGTTATTATTAATATTATTACTATTATTAGCATCGCGTCTTACTACCCGTTCCGGTTATAAGCACTTACGCTAATGTGTAATGGTAGGGTGATTGTGAGATGAAATGGAGGACCTACAGTTTAACGTGGAATCCGAACCAATGTCTTGTCAGAGGTGAAGGAAGGGTTTGGTAATCAGATAAATCTGTGCCGGGACCGAGGATTGAACCCCGGACCCCTGCACAGAGGTCTGACACCTTACCCCTAGTCCGCCAGGTCACCTGGCTAGTTAATAGAATTAGTAGAAAAAAGAGCTTGTACTAGTTTCCTTTATAATTATGAAACATTACTTCCTACAAGTAAAGAATCTTCGATTCAGAAGTAAGGCACATATATATACAATACAACATTTTAAACACAAAATCAAATAAATGAAATATTATTTTATTAATTGGTAAGTGTGTAGTTAAAAAATTACAATCACGGGTGTACAGTACATAAAGATTGCAGAAAAACGTTTAATATTCATTAAAATATTTTTTTAAAGTAATTTAATGGCTTAAATCCTATTTTCGGAGTCTTTATATAGATTATGTTTGTTCACTGCATCTCTCATCAAATTTGCTGACCACATTTTCAGTTATTTTTAATCGAGATAAAAGGTTAAATCTTTGTTAAGTACAAATTTTTAATTCGCCTGACAATGCATTATATTAAAATTTGATCTAAATATTTAACGCATTGCGGCTTTCAGCCATTGGAAGTTATATATAGGTCTATAAGCAATCCTGGATTCTATCTGATTCGGATTTTGAACTCTACCTTAACCATTCAAACGGTTCATATTTAAGTTTACATAACTAAAAATAAAAAATAGATAAGAAATCAGTTTAAAAACAAATATAGCTTATACTACAAATATAGGGTGTGTCATCTACACTACTCCTGATAGATAAAAAAAATCACACGATTGACCTGCGTGAGTTCAACGGGATCCCCGGGAGGAGCTAATGAGATGAGGCATTTTATGTTCCAGGAGTAAGTGCACCACCTACAATTTTATCTGCATAGTGTTGAGTTTTCGAAAAAAAAAAAATGTTTTCAATATATTTTTATTTCAAACATTTTCGTACACCATATGACCAATATTTCAATATGAAAAAATATTAAATTACGTACACTTGTAACCTAGAGAGGACAACATTTTTTAGTAACTTTAAAATGCATATTAGCTATTATGTGTTTTTATCTACTTTTTCTGCCAGATCTAGTAAAATTTCAGTTGATGAAAGAAGACTAGGATGTATATCTTAGAATATTGTGTTGAAATGAATTAATTTATCCTTAAGAATTATTTAAAATGTATAGCTACCAACTCCTATCCTTAGCTTGAAAGTTGAGAGGTTGATTCCAAATGGCAAGATAACTCTAAACAATAATTATTATTATGCCTTTTCTTTTTCTCATTGGAAGCTCATGTAGATCCTTAGGTACTTCTTTTAGATTAGGTTTCCCCAGGTTAAATGTTGTGGTCAATGATAATCATTACCAGTTCCAACCAATGTGCATTACCTTCATCGATAGTTGGGTGGATTAGAAGTCAGGTTCGCTTAGTCTGATATTACAACTACGACAAGTCAAGGTTTTAACCACGACCATCTATACAGAGGGTATTGACCTGGCGGTCTAGGGGGTAAGATGTCAGACTTCTATACTGGCGGCCGGGGTTCAATCCTCGGTCCCGGCACAGATTTATCTGATTACCAAACCCTTCTTTCACCTCTGACAGGCCTCCACCGTGGTTCGGATTCCATGTTAAACTGTAGGTCCTCCATTTCATCTCACAATCACTCTACCATTACACATTAGCGTTTAAGTGCGTATAACCCGAGTGGGTAGTAAGACGCGGTGCTAATAATAATAATAATAATAATAATAATAATAATATACAGAGAGTGAATTTTATTAATAGTTTCCTAATATCCCTCCTCATGAAAGCATAGTTATCTTTGTTAAATTTTACCTTCATCATACATAGTCCATTAGAGTAATTAAACGAGGATAACTCACTTCGGTGGTTGCATGGCCTATCGCTCTACTCTCGCAGTAGACAAGACTGTCTATGACCGGAAGCTCAATGTTCAAGTCTCGGTCAGGTGCACTGAGGGTGGTTTTAACAAAATGGCTTTCCACGCAAATGCGGTTACACTTCCTCTAAATATGGCCTTTTCAATCCCTAACACCATAAGCATATATAGTACATAAGCGTTTAAACCGTACAGGTAGTAAGTAATCCTTGGTGCAAAAAAGTATTTGAATAAAACCAGAATCATTAATTCACATATAAGGCAGGTTATGTATCTTAAATCACTATATAGGCGTGTATCTAATATATTATAGGATATGTCTATAGATAATTAAGCTAATATAAATCACTTAGGTACAAACTATATATTTATATAAATAATTTTTGGGTATCTATAATAGCAATGCTGACTGGGTGCACTCAGAGTTTATCCAAATTGCCACCTCACACAAATGTGGGTACATTTATTTAGTATTTCAATTTTCCTATCACTAGCTTATTATTATTATTATTATTATTACTATTATCACCGCGTCTTACTACCCGTTCGGGTTATACGTACTTACGCTAATGTGTAATGGTAGGGTGATTGTGAGATGAAATGGAGGACCTACAGTTTAACGTGGAATCCGAACCACGGTGGAGGCCTGGCATTCCCCACATTCACAAGATGTCTTGTCAGAGGTGAAGGAAGGGTTTGGTAATCAGATAAATCTATGCCGGGACCGAGGATTGAAACCCGGCCGCCAGGACAGAAGTCTGACACCTTACCCCTAGACCGCCAGGTCACCTATCTCTAGCTTATTAGTGCAGTCAAATTTGGATAGACCAGACAAGTAGTAAGACGTAGTGAAAAAAAGGTTAAAATATTTCACGAGCCGCCACTGGTACACTAAAATGGGATGTCTAGTCTATCTATAGAAAGAATAACAGGTAGCACAGAGAGAGGTTTTTTACTTATAACATTTTTCCACTTATGTTAAAGCATACAGAAGCAAAAGAGATGATAATGAATAAGAAAAAAAAACTAACAGAGTGCTGAAGAACCCTTGTTGATTATAAAAGAAGGGATGAAGACGTAAATCCTTGGGGGCTGAAATATAACAAACATTGTTGGAAAGAAAGCGAAGGGAGTGAAGATATAAAAAGAGGGTTTTTGGTGGGGGGAAAAATTCCTTGCAAAGTAAATTGGATCTTTGTATTCAAGACGCGTAGCCAGCAAAAATTCTCTTAAGGGTTGGAAAGATACAAGTTTATCATTTTGTTTTTTTTGGGCAGAATATTTTCATTCCTCTCTTTGAAATGAAGGGAATTTGTTCGATTGTATATTTGTGAATAATTTAAGAAATTCGTATGTACGTTTTAAGATAAATATATGAGCATAGGCTGAGATACAAGGAAGATAGCAACTTTTTTCATACACAGATTACGAATAATAAAGAAGAAGACTAAGAAGAAAGAACTAATTTAAAGAAATTACATACCGTTTTCTCTTTCATTTAAATCAGTAGTTTTTAAAGAATATGCCACATATTTTACGATTGAAAAATTATATTTTTACATATTTTGATAGTGAGTTTCACAACTTAGAAATTATGAAAATATAACGCTAGTAATCTAGAATAATTATATATATTTATATCAGTTTTATATTTTATATGTATATTTGTTTTATTTTATGGGTAACAAATTAATATCCAACTTTTTAGTACGAGGCATTACAATTATGGCTGTCCGAAACACCTTAGCTCAGTCGGTAGCACGTCTGCCTGGTAAGTTAAGGAATCCAGATTTGATTCCCGGCATGGACGAAAAGTATATAATAGGTGAATTGTGGGTTTCCCCTTTCAAAGTGATGAATTGGCGGCCGAGTGTTGAGTCTGTTCCATACTTAAGTTAGTTTATAAGTTGTGGGCATTTCAGAAATTGCACGTTTAATACCTCAAGTAAATAAATAAAAATAACATAATAATGAATAATTTCACTGGTCATCACTTATCAATCCCGTGAAATAGCGCTTGATGAACAGACTGTACAAAAATTGGTGAGATTACTCCTATTTTCACCTTGAATTAGTAGGTAACTAGACAAGAAAAAAATTATTTCTTGAGACGATACATTATGTGTATTTTGACACGTGACCCTTGTAAACCCCCTTAATATAGCTTGCTGGAGGGGTAAATGGGGGATCAAACTATTTTAAGATATATTGAGTCTCTTTTTTCTACATATATATCTTCAAATGTACTGTAGATGGGCTTGGTAAATTAACAAAACTCATAATTTTTTTTTAACATTACAAGATATGTTTGAATATATTTGGCTAGGTCTAACCATTGCTTTCTAACCACATAAGTGAATACAAAAATTCAAAACTAGCGTATAAACAAATGTGGTGTGTCTAAAACTAAACAGAAAATCTTCAATTGAGGAATTTTAAATATTATCTATTAGGAACTACCATATTATACATACGAAAATATTTTGTATTCTAGGTTGAACTTAAGGCATGAAATTGAGCTTTAAGGTCACGCCGCCATTCTGATATGAATAAGGTAGGCCATTCATAAATTAGCTAGCCACTTGGTGGCCACGTGGTCTAAGGTTACTATCCCAATATTCAAGGTTTATGATGATGTAGGAGTCGAAGATTGTAGACCAGTTGGGTGTTAAATGTGTTGTTCCTAAACGGTTTATCACCCTCTCTTTCTCTATTCTCATAAATTAAAGTGTCATCCCTCTAAATCCTACCATTCTCATCCTAAGTATTACTGTCACTATATGGCGAGTCTGGAAAGGTGCTCTGATAATAACAAAAGTAGTTTTATACTAGACGAAGACTAATTATCGTAATAAGTCCATTAAGAAATTTATCAAAGATATTTCTTCAAGGTAATTGTTGCACACAAAATAATATGAATGCTTTGTTTGGAAGTCAAATTACATATATAGAATATAGGTATTCAAAGTGCGATTGCTGATAAAAATGATTCGAAGAACATACTCGTATTTTACGGAGTACTTATAAATATGAGATTGATAGTTAAGCTCTTTGGTGGACAGAAATGTTCCTCTTTACTCAACGTTTCTATAATTTTGTAGGTGACCTGGCGGTCTAGGGGTAAGGTGTCAGACTTCTGTGCTGGCGGCCGGGGTTCCATCTTCGGTCCCGGCACAGATTTATCTGATTACCAAACCCTTCCTTCACCTCTGACAAGACATCTTGTGAATGTGGGGAATGCCAGACCGTGGTTCGGATCCCACGTTAAACTGTAGGTCCTCCATTTCATCTCACAATCACCCTACCATTACATATTAGCGTAAGTGCTTATTACCCGAACGGGTAGTAAGACGCGGTGCTAATAATAATAATTATAATATAATTTTATATTTTATTCCATTAATGTTATTTGGTATAATGTTTTTGAAACAATGTAGGCCTATATTAATATTTTCACAAATATTACGATTTTATAGTAAATCTATGTGTTTTAAGATTAAAAGAGAGAAAGTCGGCGCGGGACACCGTTTCATTTAATTTAGATATGTAAAACCAGAAAAATTATTTAAATCTCTCCTCTTCCGAAATGGTTTATTGTTCTCTTCCTTCAATCCATGTTCGACAATTTTTCTATGCAAATTTTGCCTTAAATGAAATTGACAAGCCTTGAGAGTAACTTCAGAAAATATCAATATATTAATAAAATTAAGATTTTGTCTATAATGAGCATTGCTTGATATCTACAGAAAGTAGAGGTCTGGAATTTAAAAATTTAGTGGTCCCTGGCATGGGCACCTTGAAGCAGGAATTCTAAAATTTGAACTTTAATTGTTTAAATTAGTTGAATATTATGTCAGAAGAAATCAAATGAAGAGATATAATTTTGTGTCTGTTAAAAACAAATAAAACCTTATCGAACATAGCCAAGTAAGCCATTGCGTGGCTACCATGGGCAACGCTGTGTAGGTATACTTTTCTAGCTATTTATAATGCATCATGAGCAGACTTTTCAAAACCCAAAATAAAACCTTTCGGGGAAAACTGGCTTAGCATACAGATTTTGTATATGAGTCTACATTTCTATATAGACGTTTGTATTTTTACCGGCTGAGAATGAAAACACAAGTCGATCACATGCACCACTGACCAATGAATGAATCCTGTAAAATGGATGAAAAATTTTAGGACAAACATTAAAAGTTCTATCAGAAATTATTGTGGAATAAATTTTACATAGTAATTTTAACTTACCTTCACAGGTTATACATATTATATCATCTTACAAATATCGATATTACTCTTGTATACATTTTTATTTATTTTAATTGATCGATTGCTTCAAATAATGATTTCGGCTTTCTGGGATTTTTTTTATTAGTCTACGATATATTGCTATACTATTATCAATGACGTCTTCTTTAGCCATTTCGTCACTGTCAATACACTTTGGTGGGGTTTGTATGATTTGAACTGGTCTTTCAATCAAATTATAGATGCTTTCCGCTTACAGAAATTCCTCAGAACATGCTTCTGAATATTCCTCCATTCTTTCTCTAAATGGTTGTGTTCACATACAATATTGATTACCTGACTTGTAATTTTTGAAAAATATTCATTTATTGTATTTATTAGTCACTGTCACTACCATGTTCATAGCCCACAACTGTTGACTGCTGAGGAAGTTAGTTCGAAATGACTAAAGGGCATGAACAGGATGCAAACCCAATACAAATCAAATTTATATAGATATTTGTCATTAGTGATCGAATAGGTCAAATTAGGCGATACAGTAAAGCGAATTAATTTACAAAGTAGCGATTAAGTTGTGAGTCTGGTCATAAAAAGTCCGATGGCATCAATGATTAATTCGTCCTTTTAGCTGTTCAAAATCCATAGAATCAACATCCCTATTTTTATGCCACAAACTAAGTAGGATTGGTTGTTACATAGCTAACGAATTATATATTAGCAACATTTCTTATATTTAAGCAAGCATTGCACTAGATTATGAGGTAACCTTATTTTTAAAAGATCCTCTAATAATTGAATTGACTATAGACAATACCCAATAAAAAAATTTACCACTTGACACCAAAACATATAAAGTATTTCTGAGAGTAGTGAACAATGATAATTTATTTCCTAATAAAGTTATAGTTTGACTAGTTTTTAAGCCTGTCTACGACAGGTTGATAACGCTAATAACGTGGACGAGATACATATTAAAATTTGTAATCGTTGTATTTATTAAAACTATATACTTGCCCCAGCGGTATAAATTGTTCTAAGGTAAAAAACAATTGATTAGGTTTTTTTATAATTTATATTTGATATAATTCCTTCCAGATCTTTAGTTTTGAAAGGCGTCATGATATTACTGTCATTTATAAAGTTTATAGTTATGTAATATGGCCTTGAGTGTAATCCTTTGGTTTTCAACCAATAATTTGGTTTGTTGTTTCTCGGTTTGTTCAAGCATTATCTCCAAGCGGTCAATGAGAGAGTTATAAATTTCCCAGGCCTGGTGGTGGTCGCGTAGTTTGCACAGATTGGAGTTATATATTTCCCAGGCCTAGCGGTGGTCGCGTAGTTTGCACAGATTGGAGTTATAATATATCCCAGGCCTAGCGGTGGTCGCATAGTTTGCACAGATTGGAGTTATATATTTCCCAGGCCTAGCGGTGGTCGCGTAGTTTACACAGATTGTTTGAGTATTTAGGATACAAGTTGGGAATGAACTTATATAGAGGACTCTTCCAGTTTAAGGTATCAAGTTTGGACTATACTTGATTAAGAAACTATGTTTTTTTCGCAGGTCCTTATGGCATTGCATGTTATGCGGGTTAGTATGTATAATGTTTGTGGGGCTGCCTGCTGGCTATTTAAGATCCCTACAATCACTAAGGTTGGATACTCTAGCTATAGTCCAGTAGTATAATACTGTAGCTCCAATTAATATTGTAACAAGTTTATTTAAATAATAATTTTTCTATCAAAATAATATGAATGGCTGAGACTGCGATGGAGTGCTTGTATATAATGTGATTCAAGATAATAGGAGTAATAGCTCAATTGTTTAGTTACTATTTTATAAATGTTACCAACTATTTGTCTACATAGTTTGAATATCCAAAGAAGTACTTTAATTCCTTCTGTTCACGTATGTATATAATATTTTATTTGCCGTATTTATTATGATGTATGTGTCAAATAAATTGTCATATTAGTATACTTATTGATTATTTAACTGGGCTCCTTAATCCCGTAACATTATTTTTTCCTAATGACTAAAATTTATGTTCTGAATTTACTTCGGAAGGTTTGCAAATTACTATTAACCTATATGTAGCCAAGGTCGGTGCACCAAGGTGTTTTACCTCCACTGGTACTCCCGAGTAAAGGTTCAGTTTCTTTTTATAATTCCGATTCTCAAAGATTAATTGAAAGAGGGCTTCTTAATAATAATAATAATAATAATAATAATAATTAATAATAATAATAAGCTTCGCATCTTACTACCCGTTCGGGTTATACGATTTAAGTACTAATTACTCTAATGAATTAGGAATTGGGAAGGTTTAATAAGAGGAAGTGAACCCGCATTCGAGTGGAGGGAGAGTGGAAAACCATTTAGGAAAAACCACCCCCAGTTCACCCGACCGAGATTCGAACCTCCATCTCCCCGTCCTCAGCAGTCGAGCACAACACGGCAAGCGCTTTAGCCAACTAAGCCACTGAGGCGGGTAAGAGGGCTTCTTAAAATAACTTTTATTAGTATACAAGTTTTTCTTTTTAAATCTGTGAAATACTTCTCCAAATAACATTTAAAAATATTATAATATTCATAAAGTGGGGATTAGAACCCCTACAAATACTTTTAAGGGATATCAAATTTTTAGAAAAATATTGGGAGGGAAAGAGGAAAGCAATTTAGGCGGGAGGGTGGAAAGCAAATCACTTATACAATTTTTACTTGCCGCACCTAAGCAAATAAGGTTCCGTCACCACTGGGGAACCACATTAGTAAACAATAATATTTAATTTGTATAGCAACCAAAGAATCCTGTAAACATTGATAATTGTGATGGTTTTATTAACTGTTCTTTCATTGCAAAAACTAGAAATCACGCTGTACTTTGTGGAAACCACATATCAACAATTCACGTAATGTATACGTACTATTTGGCCTATGGACTCAACAGTTGATTTTAGGACACGTGATCCAACTCAACCAATTTCTGCCAAACAGACCTCCACCATAGTTCTAGGCAGCGATGATAAAAACAAAATAGTTTGTTTTGTCATTGGTATCGCAGTGATGCATCGGTGGTGATGGAGAGGGTTACCTCCTTAGCATGATCTTATCCATTACTTTCAATGCTTTTGATCTACATGGACGAAACATTTATCCCGACTACGATCTTGACCTTCACTGCAACTTGCTCGGCATATTTTTAATTCTAGATTTTCACAACTAAAACATCAGGAAGAATTATTATCGCTCGTCTTGGCAAAGTACTCCTCGAAATTATCAAAGAATATTCCTCACGGTCTCTAGGCTTGTCTGAGTAACCCCTTAGACAAATAAAGTAAAAGAGCTGCTTGAGAAGATATGATATTTTAATTAAAACTGCATATTTCTGTCAATGTATCCGTCCACAGATTTCGTTTGCATGATGCCTATTAATAAGATTAGTCGGTGACCTGGTGGTCTAGGGGTAAGGTGTCAGACTTCTGTGCTGGCGGCCGGGGTTCAATCCTCGGTACCGGAACAGATTTATCTGATTACCAAACCCTTCCTTCACCTCTGACAAGACATCTTGTGAATGTGGGGAATGCCAGGCCGCCACCGTGGTTCGGATTCCACGTTAAACTGTAGGTCCTCCATTTCATCTCACAATCACCCTACCATCACACATTAGCGTAAGTGCGTATAACCCGAATGGGTAGTAAGACACGGTGATAATAATAATAATAATAATAATAATAATAAGAGTAGTCATTGATTAATCTAAATAAATATGTGTGTAAATGTAATATTAAATTAAATAAGCATGTCGAACGTTATCTGTGAAATTTTTATTTGCCAAAGAAAGACTATTTTAACAAGTAATATGAATAAGAAACAACAAACAAAACTATGAAAACATGTCACTTTATTATAATCTGTAGTATTCTCTTTCGATTTGACATTGGAATTTATATTCTAGTTTGCATTATTATTTTATTTATATAGATTGTTCATGCTTTTTTCTATCCCAAAATACTTGCAGCCAAGGAGATTTATAATTTGTTTATTTATATTTTAAAAGCCCTCGTTGCCAAGGAGACTTACAAAGAAGACTAAAACATCAAAAGTTAATATATTTGAATTGTTGCAAACTTTAGATGTAAATATAACAAGACTAATAGTTTTTTTTAGCAAATACTTCATTCACTGATAATATAGCTAATGTCATATAGCTCACCTTGTCCCATTAAAAATAATAAGTATAATTGAAAAAGTCCCATCCTGATCCGATTAGAACTTTTTGAGTTTATCTTCTACAAACAAACAGAGATTAAATAAAATGTAGAGAGATTTTGAATTTTATTTTATTTATAGATGGTAGTATAGGGGACCTAATATTTAAAAAAATATTACTAGCTTATATACACAAAACGTAAAGTGATCTGCTATTTATTTGCATACCATCAATAGGTCTACATTTTTACTGTGCCTTTATATATAATGGAATGCTCCATAGCGTCCATACCAAAATAATTTAAGCTCTCTATGACCCAATTTGTACGTTGAATCCACCATTTTGAATCAGTAATAATGGATTTTTCAAGTTTAATATATTTATCATTTAGAGTGCATGATATATAACGTCAATACTAAGTTTAATCTTTCGTTGTCTCCATTGGTAAGTTTCTTTAGCTACTTAATTATCCTTTGGAATTTTCAATTTTTTGATATTTCTCATAATCAAGGCATACTAAATAGCGTACTTACCAAATTTCAATAACCTTATTCTGGTGGCAACTAAATCTTCATATACTAATCCATAGTAATGATTAAGTACTAATGGAATATCCTAATATATATTTATGTAATTTGAAGAAAAGGTGATATCATTTAAATTTAGGACTGCCATGATCAAAATAGAATATTAAATACAAGCTTTTGATGTATACATGAGTTTATATGTGAAGATAATTTGCAAACATTTATTTGAGATGAGTTTATTTTTGCATCAAATATTTTTGTCCATTCGAGCTATCCGCATATTTACACTAACTGATTAGTAATGAGAATGGTAAACTTCTAAGTATATGTAACCACATTTGAGTGTAAATATTGTGGTAAACAATTTTTAAAATGCCTCTATACACCCGTCTGGGATTCAAGCACTGATCTTACCGTCATTATTAGATCAATGTACTGAGAGACTGACGACATAGTGGGTTTTATATTAGCTATGATTCTAAGAGGTTACCCTTTTCGAACCTTCTTTTTGTAATTTAATGTATTCGCATAGCCCTAACAGGTATTAAGTCACACTGATAATAAAGGTATTCTATCATATTTAAATCTAAATGATAAATTGTATTAATCGTTATTAGTTTTACTAAAATAGACTATGTTTAACAACCTAGCTGCCCATATCAGTGGAAATAAGTTTAAACGTCTAACTCTTCTAGTCTGGTCCAACTCTGCCTGGAGAAGGATGATTATGGGTTCTATTGATGGCTTTGAGTCACGAGAATATTCTAATATTTAGTGAGTTTACAGTCTCTCTCAAAGCAATATCGGGTGCAATTTTCTCTGAGTTCTGCCTTCCACATCCCTAGCCCATTAGTGTAATATGTAGATAGCCCACACGGATAATAAGGCGTTGAATTATAGTTTCGACTGCTGAGGACGGGGAGATCAAGGTTCGAATCTCGGTCGGGTGAACTGAGGGTGGTTTTCCCTAAATGGTTTTACACTCTCCCTCCACGCAAATGCGAGTTCACTTCCTCTAATTCAACCTTCCCAATTCCTAATCCATTAGCGTAATTAGTACTTAAAGCGTATAACCCGAACGGGTAGTAAGACGCGGTGCTAAATAATAATAATAATTATTATTATTATAGTTAGTGAATCTGAAAAACCATAGCTCAGTAGTAACGGGTCTGTATGACCAGGGTTCGATTCCCTGTGTGTCTTAAAAATATATAATTGGTGAAATGTGGCTTTACTGTTTTAAAGTGATATGGGGACTGGATGTAGTGTTTGTCTTGTTCTTAAGTTAGATTGCAAGGTATATGAAGCTACGAAAGGCATAGCAAACCGGTATTGGAAAATATATGGACTGATTTAAACCTGACTCAGGCCACAAACTGGAAACCATAATAGATGTAAAAATTAAAGTTGATGAGTTCAAACTGTAATATAAAATGGTGAATGTCTACAACTTTTTTTATTAAAAGTAGGATTGGCTGCATTGTATGCATATGCTGGTTCATTAAAAGGTCGACGGGCCGTTCAGAATCATTGATCAGGCCACATGCGTCCCACGGGCTGCAATTATAAAATGCCTGCCTCTAGACTTTTGACCACCTAAACAGGTTCAACATATTCAAATTACGCCACACATCTCATTTTTATCAAATAATGAGAGAGAAGACGTGGTTGTTTGAAACAACTAATGTCCATGAGAGGTGTAAAAAAAGGCTCAACCTTATTAATTCTCCATCAACATGCATTGGCTCCTATGTAATATATCTATAAACCCTTTATTTGATATTAATTTACCTTTAGTTAATGAAACTTCAGTAACTGACCTAGGCTCAGCTCTCCCTTTCCTTCTGTATCATCAGTGGATGATGATGATGATGATGATGTGAAGTCTCACCTTTGAGATTCAAGAAGTCACCAACCCGCCTCGGTGGCGTAGTTGGCTAGCGCGCTTGTCGTGTTGAGCTCGACTGCTGAGGACGGGGAGATCGAGGTTAGAATCTCGGTCGGGTGAACTGGGGGTGGTTTTTCATAAAATGGTTTTCCACCCTCCCTCCACGCAAATGCGGGTTCACTTCCTCTAATTCAACCATCCCAATTCCAAATCCATTAGCGTAATTAGTACTTAAAGCGTGTAATCCGAACGGGTGGTAAGACGTGGTGCTAATTATTATTATTATTATTATTATTATTATTATTATTATTATTAAGAGGTCAGCAACGTGTATTCCTGTCTAACGGAAATACGGAGCCGATTCACAGTTTCAATCAGAACCAAACTTATCCCTGAATACTTTACACAATAGTAAAATATGATCGAGAAAGCAGCCCAATGTTGATTTAGTTGGATGGGTGACACTTTCCTATACAATTGGCGCTTAAGGTGGGGATGTATGGAACGCGATAAGAGGTCAGTATATTTACAGTTTTTATATCAAGACATCTTGTTTGTCAAAATAAATAAAACATTTCTCAAGTACAACCTTTAGTTTAATTTTGTTAACATACTTTTTTTTTATCAAATTGATATATAGATATCAACAGTTGATGTGACCTGGTGGTCTAAGGGTAAGGTGTATGACTTCTGTGCTGGGTTTCGGGGTTCAATCCTCGGTCCCGGCACAGATTTATCTGATTACCAAACCCTTCCTTCACCTCTGACAAGACATCTTGTGAATGTAGGGGAATGCCAGGCCTCCACCGTGGTTCGGAGTCCACGTTAAACTGTTGGTCCTCCTTTTCATCTCACAATCAACCTATCATTACATATTTGCGTAAGTGCGTACAACCCTAACGGGTAATAAGACGCGGTGCTAATAATAATAACAATAATAATAATAATAATAATATCAACAGTTGTTGAATATCTGTCAGGGGTCTCCTGGAATTTAATGAAAACATTTTCTCTTCATTTAAGAAATTTGTCATCAAATGCTGCTATACTCATTGAATATATTCAACGACTGTTGATATCAACATGTTAAGTAAATTAAACTATATACATGTACTGAAGAAATATTGTATTTATTTTGACGAAAAAAGAATTGTTATATAAACTGCAAGAAAACTTGTCTTTTACGCGTTCCCTACATCCCTCCATGAAAGAGGCTCCTCAAGACCTATTTATTGTGTCCTAACACTAATTTAGAGAACAGGCCAGCAGAAACAAAGCCGAGCATTATTTTCCTAATTCATACAGACATCACCAAACTGATGTGTGTTTTATTTGCACTGCGTCCTACCACCCAATCGGGTCGTACGCCTATGTACCTATCTACCGATTACTCTAAAGTCTTATGGAGGTGGAAGGTTTAGTTTTAGAGGAAGTGTGACCCCATTTGTCTGAGGAAAGAGTGGAAAAACATTTAGTAAAAAACATTATCAATACACCCAACTGGGATTGAGCCACGATCTCCTAATCACTGAAAATCTAATATATTTCAATAGTGACGCCTTAGACCGTGCGGCCAATTAAGAGGGTAGTATTTCCTGGTCTATACGGGCTATAAGAATTTTAATTACGTTAATATACCCGCTACCCACTTTGGTGGCCACGTGGTCTAACGCTCTACTCTCGTGTTTGACTAGACTGCCGAAGACGGGGTGATCAGGGTTGGATCCCGGTCGGATACACTGAGGGTGGTTTTTGCTAATTTGGTTTCCCTTTCTCCTTCCAAGAAAATAAACGTAGACTACCTCTAAAATGGTTCTTTCCTCGTCCCCACCCTACTATAGTAATTATCATACATGAGTATCGCCAGTTCAGGTAGTAAATCTCAGTGATAAAAAAAATAATAGCTTGAAGATGAAGAAGGTAAGACTTAGTGAATAGCTTAACTTGAATTGAATGGAAGGAGGATAGGAGACCAGATAAAATAAACTAGTCTCAGTACAACTGGTAGTTGTTATTATTACCATGTCTTACTACCCGTTCGGGTTATACGCACTTACGCTAATGTGTAATGGTAGGGTGATTGTGAGATGAAATGGAGGACCTACAGTTTAACGTGGAATCCGAACCACGGTGGAGGCCTGGCATTCCCCACATTCACAAGATGTCTTGTCAGAGGTGAAGGAAGGGTTTGGTAATCAGATAAATCTGTACCGGGACCGAGGATTGAACCCCGGCCGCTAGCATAGAAGTCTGACACTTTACCCCCTAGACCACCAGGTCACCTACAACTGATAAAGATTCTAGCCATTTATAAATATATATATCGGAAACAGTCCCCACATATATGTACCTATATCACGCTAATTGTACCGGTCGTAACGTGGGGAAAATATGTAAATCTTGTTTTGTCCATCGGAAAAATAATAATACGAAAAAATCTAAATTAACTTTATTTTACGGTTTTATGTAAACACACTGTCGAATATTCTTATTAAGATTTATCAATAGACTGGGAGCTAACTGAATGGGAGATTGCGTTTATAATAATATTCATTTGATATAACCTCAAAATAACAAAAAAAAACAAGATGTTTACTCAGTATCATATGTGTGGGCTCTTCCTTCTGGTTATGTGTATATTTTTTAAACTCATTCTGGAAAAAAAATATATTCAAATTTAGGTTAACCAGAGATTAAATCAAATCAAACTTGTTCCGAATTAAAATAATGTATTCTTACTAGCTATAAATAACAATATTTACTTTTAAAGATGTTCAATATATAGTAATTTCCCACATTGATACCCTTTGGCACATCTAAATGTCTAGAAGAAGCTGATATTTGGTTCAATCTCTCGGTTGGTATCAGAGTGCAAGTAGGACATAAAGCTCACTTCTCTTCAAAATACACAATATCTTTTTACTGTTCACTGCTCATCCATGGGACATTATCTATGTTCACTTACTATACAGCTAGGGGCTATTAAATTCTGAGTCGGCTTTATCTACATCTGACTATAATTATTTGAGAGGAAAATTATGTTCGATTTCAAATCTTGATAATAGTTCTGCCCTACCTACATCAAAAATGAATTGAAGATCTGGACCTTTTCATTAGTTATATTTTTTTATGTATGCACAAGTAAATTTAGAGGTATAATATGTCATCATGAACTTACTGTACTTAGAATATATCGATATTCTAATATATTCCTTTTAGAGGTCTAAAACCAAAGATTAGTTAGTTGTATTATAAAATATTATAATATCTGCCATTTGTAAAAACCATAATTCGATTTATTTAATTGTTACTAACATTAAAAAAAATTTAATTGATTTAGATAATAATAATTGACGGTGACATAATATTCGAGGCTAAACAACTAGGTACAATAATAATACTTAGCACCGATTATTACTACCTATTCGAGTTATACGCTTAAGTACTAATTACGCTAAATGGACTAGGAATTGGGAGGGTTGAATATAGAAGAAGTGAACCCGTATTTGCGTGTAGGAGAGGGGAAAACCATTTAGGAAAAAACTCCTCCAGTTCACCCGAACAATATTTGAACTTCGATCTTTCCGTAATCAGCAGTCTAGCTTAACACGAAACTAACGTGTCAGATAACTTAAGCCACTGAAGCGGGTATCTAGGTTCAAGAAGATGCAGAATATTATTTATATTTTATGCCCTTTGTCTGTAAGCCAGAAAACATATTTTCCAGTTCTGTTATCTCAAGTCATCTTGTGCAAGCTTTAAGAAAGTTATATATTTTAATACGATACAAAAATCAATGATATCCAAGTCAAACTATGACTCCAATGTTATAAGTAGCAATTCATGTTAAGATCTTGAAAAGGACAATTATATGAGTTTTAAAACTATTGATATCGGAAAAGGTGTCCTCAAGACATAATCCATTAATAATTTTTGAGGTGACCTGGCGGACTAGGGGTAAGGTGTCAGATTTATGTGCTGGCGGCCGGGGTTCAATCCTCGGTCCCGGCAAAGATTTATCTGATTACCAAACCCTTCCTTCACCTCTGACAAGACATCTTGTGAATGTGGGGAATGCCAGGCCTCCACCGTGGTTCGGATTCCACGTTAAACTATAGGTCCTCCATTTCATCTCACAATCACCCTACCATTACACATTAGTGTAAGTGCGTATAACCCGAACGGGTAGTAAGACGCGGTGCTAATAATAATAATAATAATTCTTTATTTGTTTTTAAATGTATCAATCACTTATCAGTGCTGCCACTAAATTGTTTGAGCATGTTTAGTGGTTGAAATAGCTGTGGAATAAATTTAATATCCGCTTCGGTGGCTGCATGTCTTAAGGTGCTACTATAGCAATAGACTAGACTGCCAAAGACGGAGATATCTGATCTCTATCCCGGTTAGGTGGTATTTACAAATTGTTTTCCACTCTCCCTTCACACAAATGTGGGTGTAGTTTATTTAAATTTTACCTTTACAGTCCCTAACACATTAGTGTATTTAATAAATAGGCATACAGCCCGAACAGGTAGTAATACCTGGTGCCAAACAGTTTTTAATAAAAGACTTAGTTCAACTGGAGGTTTAACCTGAAAATATGAAGTACAATAGCTGTTGTATTTTGTATTTGTAAGTACAGGATGTAATTCTCAGCCCAGCTGTATTTATTAACAATTTACATCACAGCTATCAAAATAAATTCAAGACAGTATATTTTTTGAGACATGCCAAAAGAGTGATTAACACGTTTCCGAAAGTTCTCCCAACATAGTTCAATAAAATATAGAAATAGTAGTAAAATAGTTTTATTCTCAATATTATTGACGCCTATGCCCAGTATAAATCACAGAAAAAAATACCAGAATTTTCTCATGTATAAATATACTTATTTTATTTATGTACCAATATATTGAGCCTAAACTATACAAATAAATGTCATACTCTATTCACGGTAAGAATAACTCTCTGAAATGTCTTTTTTACTATCAGTATCCTGCTACATAATAGATTTCTGGTAGGGAAAAATGTCTTTCAGAGTGTAATTCCTACGCTGAACAGACTTTACGGTGCACCACATAGATTTTTTCACTCTTTTAACATAAAGTTGAGACATTTACTAAACACTCTTATCACTTGGGTAGCAAAAAAATATTGTTGTTGAAACGCTCCACCATAGAGCATTATTGTAACAACATACACTTACAGACACATTGGGTGACCTGGCGGTCTAGGGGTAGGGTGTCAGAATTCTGTGCTGGCGGCCGGGGTTCAATCCTCGGTCCCGGCACAGGTTTATCTGATTACCAAACCCTTCCTTCACCTCTGACAAGACATCTTGTGAATGTGGGGAATGCCAGGCCTCCACCGTGGTTCGGATCCCACGTTAAACTGTAGGTCCTCCATTTCATCTCACAATCACCCTACCATTACACATTAGCGTAAGTGTGTATAACTCGAACGGGTAGTAAGACGCGGTAATAATAATAATAATAATAATAATACAGACACATTGAGAAAAAAAGTATATCTATTTCCATCAAAAAGATAAACTATCAATTTCAATTTTCAAAGAACTGAATATTGTGAAAAAATTGGTCTTATAAAAACCAAATGAATAATTTATATTTCTAGTATCACCGCATATCTTTAATGATAAGTTATATTTTATCTCAAATAATTGCAGAGATGTGATCAAGGTTGGAGATTTCTGCCATTATAAATTACCCTTAAATTGATGTTCACGAGAACATGAGGGATACCACTTTGTTTGTAATACCAAACAGTGCCTCGATATAGAAGTAAATCAAAATTGTTAAATCGGATTTCCTGAAAATCTATTTTTTCTCATTTTGCTCTTTAGAAACATTCATTAATTTTTTTAGTTTGATGGGATATCTAATTTAAAAAAATTCCTGCATTGACTCTTATGAAAACACTAGATACAAGTTTTAGGCAGACCATTAAAATTGTTTCAGCTATAGACTGAGATACATACATACAGACAGAGACACAGACGTCATCACCAAAAAACTCTTTTTTTGGTTTCAGGGGGTCGTGAAACGTCCACCCCTATTAAAATCTAGAGGTCGATTTTATTTGGTCGATCGCAATTAATCTCTCTCGAAAGAAAGTCAGGATTGTAAAGTATTTTAAAATATAAGCTTCATTTTTTATAAATTATTTTTATTTGTGTATAATTTATATACTTTTAATTTACGATTTTATGTTTGTATTCATATTATATTGGTATAAGACAAGGTATACTTAAATAATAAATAATATATTCAAAATATTTCCACCAATAAACCTATAATGTATATAGATTTTCAGTATCATAGTTAAGAAACACCAATATTCTTTAAATGTTTTTATTTTAAAATTCTGTAAAGCCATACACTAAAAGCAATAATTTAGTTACATAATACCTTCCCCGATGGTAATTATTTTCTTGGTGAAATATGTCTTCGTCCATGGTTTATTTAATTGAAAATGTTGCAATAGAAATTTAAGAAGACAATCTTTCAATATTTTCACTGAAAGAAGAATGACTTCCTTCAACGCTACTTTAAAGAATGTTGAATGTAAGGAAAGGGGTGGAGTAAATTAATGAGAATTTGTTCTAACTATCTTATACATTTTTAATTGAAGAATTTTCTTTTGAAACTTCGCAATATTCCGCTCAAAGTATTTTCTTTCTTTGTAAAATATACGGGCACCACATTTTAGTTATACAGCAGGTAGTAACATAGTAAGGCTATATATTATAGCTCTACTCTACTTATAAAGGGTTTCTTGGTAGTATTTTTATTTTTTTATTTTTATAAAAAGGTTTTTAGTGATATATTTTAACAAAATGGTTATATGTTGGCCCTGATAGTTAATTTTATAAGGATAGAGAAGTAAGATTACGCAGAGTAGCTAAGCTGGTATTCACCCAAAGGGAAGATGGTAAACAGCTATTTGGAAAGATAGACCTAATAGCATCCGTTTAGAAATGATCTCCAGCCTCTTGGAAGCAGGCACACCAGCCATTAAGCGAAGCCTTCTACCTACATTTATTCAAGACAATATAAAGGCTAAAATATTTTTTCTCTTTTTACTGGGGGGAGAGGGGGGGACGGAGGGGAAGGGGTAGGAGTATGGTGAAGAGGTGATGGGAAAAATAAGGCTTAGAGACAACCATAGGCGATGACATTATAAGAATGATGAATACTTCTAGATGTTATTTAGAGTAGCTTTATTTTTATTTTGAATAAGATTAATGTTTAAGAAATATATTTATGCTTTAAATTATATTGTTTCAGCATGTTAAAAATAAATTATATTAGATAATTTAAATTTATACACTACTCTTTGGTTTATGAACCAATGTTAAAGTAGATGTATTAAAATGTTAGAAGTAGTTTTATTTCGTATAGTAAAGTTAAACAGCGAATTTTATTTTTACTTTTATTAATAATAATATTTCTATTTATATTATCATCGTCACCCCATATCGGCCTTTGAGGAATGTTAAATTTGCAATCCATTAATTAATGCATTAAGTCAAATAGATATGAGACAATTTAATTTCACATAAGCTAAAGCATAAAATAGATAAATTATTTTTATCCTATTAGTGAATATTAAGATTAGTTTTTGAAAATGAAGTTTAAATTTGTTCATCAAAGTCCCCATACAAATGTCAAAACCAATACTTCAACGCATGAATCAAGCAGCTACATTAGGGTGGTCAGTTCGAATCACGGTCAGGTCAAAGATTATCTGTATCATTTTGGCGCAAAATTGGGTGCAGAATGAAATATTCTGAATTCTCATTGGGTGTGTTCAAGTGTTAATGGCCCTAAGCTTGAGCTAAAAGCCTTAAAATAACTATAAACTTAGAAATAGGACTATGGGAAATAAATAAAATAGATTTATTTTTGCATTTATTTTGGTATTTTAAATAAATATTATAAAAAAATGGTTTGAAGTAGATAACCCCTAAGCCATCCCAATGTCAATGACTTTGTATGTCACCAATATAAACGTGTTATATAAATTCATAAATATAGTTATTTGTGTATAATAGTGCAGGACATATAAAACCAATGGAAGCATTTAGAACCTAGTTCAGGCTTTTGACTGGTTAACCCAATAGCAATAGAACATTGGCAAGACCTATACACAAATAGGAAGATCTAATTAGAATGTACCAAACCCTTCCTTCACCTCTGACAAGACACCTTGTGAATGTGTGTGATGCCAGGCCTCCACCGTGGTTCGGATTCCACGTTAAACTGTAGGTCCTCCATTTCATCTCACAATCCCCCTACCATTACACATTAGCGTAAGTGCGCATAACCTGAACGGGTAGTAAGACGCGGTGCTAATATTAATAATATCAAACTTGGAGGTGATTAGGTCTGAGTTTTGGTTTATAAATCTACCATTAACTAGATGCTGACCAGGGGCAATATAATTAAAAGAGAAACTACTATATGTGTCGTTTCAGAGAGCTATATTTACACTTGTATTGGTCATATTGTAAGTAATGATATCGCTAATATAAGAAAACTTTTGCTTCGACATATGTTTTCTGATACCAGTTTAGTAGATTTATATATAATAAATTTAAATAAATACATACAATTTGAACATTGAGCTCCGATTTATGATTTCGCTATGGTTAGTGGGGGGCGGGGGAGGCAGTGATAGTAAAATAAAAGTTTAAGTTATGTGTAACTAGGTTTTCGTAGAGAGAATAAATAATCATTAATTCCTCAAGCCGGTTGTTGAGACATTACACCACCGTCACTGGAACCGGAAAATATGACTCTACGACTTTTGGGTGTCAGGTCTGCTTTCCTTCCGATGCATGCCATTCATATAAATATTAATTTAGAAAAAAAAAATACTCTGGTCACAATTTCAGGTGAATTAGTTTTTATCATTTATTTCATAGCTTGGACCAATTTAAATTATATAACATCACGATTTGTTTTATTTTTATAAAATAATAACAATGGTGATGAGCAACTTTTGCTCCTGTTTGGGTTATACCCACTTACGCTAATGTGTAATGGTAGGGGGATTGTGAGATGAAATGGAGGACCTACAGTTTAACGTGGAATCCGAACCACGGTGGAGCCCTGGTATTCCCCAGATTCACAAGCTGTCTTGTCAGAGGTGAAGGAAGGGTTTGGTAATCAGATAAATCTGTGCCGGGACCGAGGATTGAACCCCGGCCGCCAGCACAGAAGTCTGATACCTTACCCCTAGATCACCAGGTCACCTCCATGTTTATTAGGTTAAGCCTAAATACACGATGGCTAGGCCAATAAAATTCACCCTGAAGTGTTGCTAATAAATATGGGGCATTGGATGTGTTATTAGTTAAATCTTTAATAAGAGAGCATGCAGTTATTTTATATATAAATGCAATTTTTAAAATATATATTTGGATTGAGCATGATTTTTATACTGGTCGTTATGATGGCTAGAACAAATATCATTATAAAACTAATAGCTCATTATAAAATTAACTAATTAATTTGTTATAAAAATAGAGTTTAAGATTTCATAGATAATTTGATTTTAATCTGCTCAATGAAAGCGCGAAGGCATACTATTGAGGATTCTTTGCATATACTTGAATAATTAGCACGTTAACCTTTAAGACAGATGTCAGATGAAGAGTTGAACGCAATTAACGTTCACCCATTATACAATGTTGACTTTAGACTTGAGTTCACAATAAAGGACTACTATATTCAACATATATTGGTTTTGTTTTAAAGATTTAGGTAAATATATTGAATAGTCTACTTTAAATCGTATTTTTACCATTTTAAATCTTAAAATATTAAGATTCATGTCATAAAGGATTATCTTTTACTTATTGTTATTTTAAGATATATAAATAAAATTTAAATTATTTTCAAAAATATCAAATGGTTATGCTAAACCACGTTTATTTAAGATATGTCATATTTGTGTCATATTAAAATGTAGCTAATTGAAAATATTAAATACTATACTATATTTGATAGCAGCCACTTTGCTCTAATTCGTTTTGAATTCAATATTTAGTCAATCAAATGTTTGAACAATCCCATTCTTATAATATAAATATATGTTCATATAATTTAATCATATAATAATATATTTAATGTATATATATTTATAATATATATATAAATACAGATAAATATATAACTATATGAATAAATATATATTCATATTCATACAAACACTAATATAGTTGTTTATTTACGTAATTTTAATACAAACATGAATCTACTTCAAAAACCGGGAGGTTGTACAGCACATATAAAAAATAGGAAACAAAATATCTACTCTAAAGATTTATTTCGACTATAAATATTTTTGGGGATACTGCTTGTAAAAATGTATATTCATCTCTTCTGCATGTATATAGGTAGGTATGTCTTTACTTATGAGTATATATGTATAAGTATAGCTAGTTAAATATAGTGTGTTATAGGTGTATATGTTTATAAAAGCATAAGAATAATCTAAATCACAAATGCATGTGTTTAAAAAGCATATTTTAATATACACAATTATTTTAGCATATGTAAATATAATTACACACACACACACATATATATATATATATATATAAGCATATATAGCCTAAGTCTATATTAATATAATAGGGTATATGTGTATATATTTATATATAGAATACAGAAATCCATATGTGTGAGTATGAATGTATTTATATATACACATGATGAGGTATCTAAGGTACTATAATCTATTTAAAATATTCATTAAAACGTGTGTACCAGACTAATAAATACATACACTAAGTGAATAAAATAAAATTCTTGAAAAATTCCTTCAAAATAACTGTTAATGAAAATACAATATTTCTATTATTAATATTTTTTTCTTATCGAAGCAGGCTCTGAGGGATGTCTGATGTGATAAGCTATGTTTTAAGTAATCACGATGTGCTGAATTTAAGGTAACTTTCACGTAGTGCAATATACCAAATTTATTTATATATATATATAAAATGTACATCCATAATTTGTTTTTATCTTTTAAGTATATGATGTATTAAATATGCACTCTTTGAACTGATTGGTTATATTCGCAAACGGGATTTTCTATGAGTGAGAGCTAAAGGACCTACAGAGTTTGCCTAGAGAGGTATTATAACATACGTCCCAGGATTCTTTTACATGGCACATTGGACAAAAGGCTTTATATCTCCCAAGAAGTAAGTTGTGCTACTGATTTTTTATCACTTAGCAAAAATCAGTCGACTACGGATAGGTTTGAGGCAAACACTCTACCCCAAAACAACCGACGTTGACAATAACCGTGTATGTACAGTATATACAAATATATATATATATATATAATTTTTAATTTCTATTTATTTAGAACCTCGTCCTACTACCCGTTCAGATTATACGCTTAAGTACTAATTACACTAATGGATTAGAGATTGGGAAGATTTAATTTAGAGGAAGTGAACCCACATTTGCGTGGAGGGAGAGTGGAAAACCATTTAGGAACCACCCCCTCCCCCAGTTAACCGGACCGAGTTTATAAACTCGATATCCCTGACCTCGGCTGTCAAGTTCAACACGAAACTAGCGCGTTATTATTTATATAAATAATTAATACAAAAACCACATACACTTAATCTGGAAAATTAAGCTCATACCATTAAATTGTGTTCAACGTTTCGGCGTATATCTCTGGGAGAGCAAAGATGTTTAAGCATGCGTGTACAGCAGGTTGTATAAGAGATAGGCACGTGGCACTACACACCTCGACATCTTGGAGCACGGCAGCAGAACATACCAAAATTAATAGTAAACAACCCACCGGTCCATCTAGAAATGCGAATACGTTCTAAGGGTCATCATTAACGGTATTACACCACAGAAAGTGTTTTCCACCATTACATGTGCAGTGCCGTGCACCCAGCTCTTATGCAACTTTTTGTACACGCATGCTTGACAGCTTTGCTCTCCCAGAACTGTACACTGAAACTTTGAAAACAATTTAGTGGTATTAACATAATTTTCCGGATGAAGTGTATAGGAATTTTGTATTACTTTTGGCTCGAAAGAGTTATATGTTTCCGAACCACCTGTATATATTTATCTATTGTGGCTCTACTTATATTTAGTTGAACCCGATGATATAAAATGTTATTTTAGATCCACAAAAGTAAAAATTACGTCCGGAAATTTCAATATATTTAAAGATACATTAAATAAATATAAGGGGAAAATCCCTGGGAAACCTAAAATAGTTGGGAAAATATCCCAAAAGCAGAGATTTCCGATCTCCCAATCCTGGATTGATCACGTGGGGCACCGTCAGTTTTTGATCAGTCACATCACTTTTATATTAAATGAATTAAGCATACTTCTAATTTTTATGCAAAGTAAAAGGGACCTGAGTCATGTCTTTGGGTCAACTGCAAAAGTCAGGTAGTTTCTTTTGAAACTCTGAGTTAATATTTAATTAAATACTTTGCCTCTAACTTGATTATGATAATATATTGATTATATAACAAATGTTATATCACATTTTAATAGTTCCACACCGAAGTGTGTGTTGTAACATCTCCTTCTCCTAGCGTTGGCTGAATAATGCACCACAAACTTCTACAACTGACCAAACTACTCCTTAAACGATTGTTGCAGCACTCAACTGTTAATTCGACTATCTATAAATCTGTTCTTTCAACGCTGGTACCATATTACCCCTCTAACCTCTACCGTCGAAATTCTGCTCTCTAAACGTTGGTTGTATCTCGCTCCTCTAACTGTATTCATTAAAAATATTGCTCTCTAAGCGCTGGTCGCAAGCTACACCTCTCTTCTCAATCATTCAGATAGAAAACAGCTTTGGTATATCAGGAAGAAGTCGTGGGGGTGATCATTTCAGCCCCTTACTTCCTAGGGAAGGATTCTCATATTGAAATATAGCTTGGCAAAAACTAGCTTCACTGTCCACAAATAAAAGTCTACTCTACAAAATACATGTAATCTAAATTTAACTCATGAACAATAAACTTGGGTTTATATATTTACACCCTAAAACCACTACTTGTCACCTGGCCTTGTTATGTTCAATCTTGTTTTTAATGCAAATACCAAGATTAATAAAGTCTACCAGTGTGATGTAATCTTAATGGATTTGGATAGTTTAAAATCATTAATAAGTGATTATTTACTTAACGCCTCATAAGTAAGTCGAGCTTGATAGCACCAGGCTAACTGGGGGAAGATCATGGAGATTATAATTTAAAATTGTTCCCAAGTACATACATAAATACATACATACCTAATCACGCTACTCCCTTATGGGCTAGGCAATAAACTGTGGATAGGAGATAGCTCAAACATTACAACATGGTTCTTAATCAATTCCCACTAATATTCTCTACATTCCTCTATACCTGCATACTCCCTACATTTCAGAAATTTCCATAAACCGAGTCATACATGCTCTTTGCTCTTTTAATCTAAAAACTCTTATTGTTTACCTTTATCACATCTTCATCTATAGTACTTATCTACATTTTACTGGGCCTACACACATTCTACCTTAGTATTTTTGCTTCGTCAGCCGACCCACACTCATCCTTTAAATATTCCCATACTAACATAAGAAGCTTCTTTCAAGTTATCTCAGTGGATTCTCATTCAAATATAATTCCTTGAGCACACATTCATTACCGACTCTGTCCATACCAATTTTTAAGCATACATTTCTCATATATCTAATTTCAATCATATCCATCTTGTTCTTGTGTTTCTCCTGACAAATTCACACTTCACAACCATAAATCCATGTTGGTGTTTACACACTTTTATGTACTACCATCTTTGCTTCTTTAGATCCTACTTCGTTCTCTGCAATATTCTACATACATCTAACCACTCTCCCAAATGCATTCATTCATCTGTTGATGTCACCATTCAAATTTTATTTTTTACAGAAAATTCTACCCAGAAATAAAAAAATCATTAATTTGTTCCAAAAGTTTTCCATTTTTAATTAGATAACAATCATTTCCCGATAATTTTTTTTTATCAAAAACTATCACCTTAACTATGGATACACTTATAAAAATATCCGTTCTGCCTGCCACCACATACAAAAGATTGAATGCATTCGTCAAATAATTTTCATTCTCAGCTATTAATGCGGCATTATCTTGCATATAGCAGTACTTTCACATTCACATTGTCAATTTGTACATCAACAGTGTCTTCAAAAGCATCTCTCATATACTTGTCCAAGAATATATTAATTATACATGGAGACATAACACAACCTAGCACCCTATTCAGTGTCAAAACCCTCGATAAAAGCTCCATCTATCCTAACATACGCTTTACTTTCATCTTGAACTGCCATAATTGCGTTTACTATTCTAATTACTCTGTCACCACATTCCAACACATACTTCAATTCACCCAATAGTACGTTTTCTTCAGATCAACAAATGCAAAATAAACCTTCTTCCTTATTGCCAACATTTCTTAATCACTTGTTGCAATGCACAGATCTGGTGGTTGTAACTTGTGAAAAAAATTGATGTTGTTCACAGGCTCATCATGATATCCAATCACTAACTATCTTTACTCTATAATTGGATCACTAGTTTTGGAGATAATAATTTTTATTTTAGGGCAATTTAATTTGTAAGTCTGATGGTTATATACAGTAATTGGTTAGTTTAAAAAGAGCACATTAAATTCTCCAGTGACCAAATTATAGTATTTGGGTAGTCATTAATAAAATACTTATCCTATTCTATTTACTAAATTAAATAAATTAACTAGTTGCAATTTACAAGATTGCTAAGAATGTGTCATTTAAAGTATGTTATTTGATGACCATTTAGATTATTCTGTTCCTAATTAAGAATTGAAGTTATAAATTATCCCGGAATATTTATTTTTATTAATTGTCACAACGTTGAGCAATGTTGTAATATTTGTTTTTATTTACATTACTTTCTTAGACGTATGTGAGTGAAAGCACTGGTTTAACGTATATGCTGTAACGAATTAGAAATATTAAAGATGAATGCTGACTACTCACATAAATGTTGCTCTAGTTGGGGAGTAAAGGGGCCAATTCGAGCTATAAAAGTATTGATTTTGTTGTCATCGTGGCTGATACATTATCATAAATTTCGGAGGCAGTTACGCTGCCCAACGCCGGACCATGGCAGACTAGTGATTTGGGCCATCGGTAGAACTTGGGCTTGGAGGGCAACCGTAGAGCTCAGGGCCCAGCTTTGGAGTTCTGTAGGGGGTCGGGAGCAGTGTCAGTCATTGTATCAGTCTGAGTCAAAGGTTCCAAAATTTTGATTCATGGAGCACATGGTACTCCGCAAAGCATCTCGAAGTGCTCCGTGAAAAGATTGGAAAGAAAAATAAATAAAATAAATGTGACAAGATCTCAAAACTGTGAATTTGTCTGGCCATGAAACGTGTATATATATGGATGGAAATTATTTAGGTCTTGCAGCGTTCTGTTAAACAGTATAGATAGCAAGTATTATAAAACCGAAGTTCATGTCATTCGTCACCTCAGTAATCTTTGCCCACCTACATCTTCTTGGAAGCATGCAAAAACATCGATAACGTTGGTGAAGAACACAGATTGCACGCGGCAAAACCAGACAGATATACTAGAAGGTAACAGTTAACACCGTCTCCATGAGATTTTTGTTGCACTTTCAGATACATTTGTTAGCTTCAACACCTTTCCAGAATTTTCGGGGAAGTTTCTTTTGCCTATTAAAATCTCAAGTTTCTTCGCACCTTCAGTCAGTTGCAGTTCAGTCAGTATTCAGTCGAGAGTTGAAACAAGTCAAGTCACAGTGCAGTGCTATTTATAGTTTCAACTGTTATTTTCTGTAAGAACTCCACAAAAGACACTAAAATAACTTTTGATTTGTATCGGAAAATTCACTCTGTCTAACATCGTAGCAATATGAGTGCTTGATTGATTTTACATTAAATTCTCTGATAAAAGATACTTTTGTAACTAAGATTTCACTATCATAATTTTAGTGGCGGCTAAGAGACAATTTTTAAGTTTTGTCAGATAAAGTAAGAATAATCCACCTCTGCCCTTTGAAACAACTTTCTTATGTGAATCAGAATTCTCTGCCTATTTGGCTACTAAAACAAAATACAGATCCTGCCTCAAGGCAAAGGCAGATATTTGGTTGCACCTGTTCCATATTCAACCAGATATAGCTATATTAAGCAAATCAAAACCACCCCATCTTTATCATTAGAATCTAAGTTCGCAGTCTATACTTTATCGTTCTTTTTTTGATATCAAGTCACTTTTTTTAGCGGTGAATATGGACTTAAATAGTATATCTCTGTCGGTAACATGATAGGCCTATGGTGGAATAGGCCTACTTTGAATTTGTTATCAAATGTGTTGCCTTACTTTAAGTTTTTTGTTGTTGTTTTTAGTTTTTGTAGTTAAGAAATTTCCTTATTTATCTGAAATTAGTGCAAAAAATCACAATTGAATGAAGTAAAACTTTATGTTTAAAATGCTCAAATTCTTAAACATGCATTTCCATCGTGAATACTGCTGCCAATCAGTTAAGTACCTACGTAGGTACTAGATGAATGTAACGTAGCCCTTATGCCAATTGATGTTTTCAGAGTACTATATTTAAAATTCAAATTTTCAACTATTTTCAATAAGTTAAAATTAAATTTATATCAAAATTTAAGATATTTAGAACTCAAAAATTAGTTTGTACTTTTACTATGGGATTAAATATTGACAAACAACTTTAAAAGTGCAGTTGGTTAAAAATAAAGTAAAAAAAAATGCAAACATGTTCCATTGACATAAGAGAAACGATATCGCTCCGTGACGAATTTCTTTCCTGAAAAGTTCTCCGCGATTCTAAAAGTTTGATATCCACTGATCTAATTCATTATGGGTACGCCAGTTCTTCTAAGTGTGCAAGCGTCCAATCTCTTATATTCCTTTTATTTTTCATTTAACATCACATTTTTAATACCTCTTAATACTTATATTAACCAAAATTCATAACAATACGTGTCAGTTAGAATCCACACAACTACCTTGCCAGCGACCTAGCCCCTCTCACAGCCTATCCTGACAAAAATAACCCATAGGAGGGAGAGGGGGAGGATTGTCATCGCAACGTTGTATGTTTCAATTAAATATATAGGGAAAATATGGTGATGATATCTTAACGATAAGAAATGTTACCACCAGCAATAAAAAAGACTAATATTTTAACAAACTTAGAAACTTCATTATCTACCAGCCACATCATGTTACTAAATATAAGAGTACCGCGGAGATATAAAATATATCAGAATTGAGCGGCATTAATAATATATTATGTTTAATAAAAGAGAAAAATTATTTTAAAACACATCTGATCATCACTTTTTTGTTTCAATTCTACCATTTCATTAAATAATATTTATATAATAAGGGTAAACCTAGTAACGACCCAGTGACATACTGCCCAATTGCAGTAATGAGTGTCTGCAACAAGATACTGGAAATACTTTTGTATAATAGAGTATTCCATATTATTTATAATGTAACTCTTCAACATCAGGCTGGCTTAAGGGAAAATAGATGCTGCGAGAAAGTGTTGGCCTTAACATCACTTATTGAAGCAGGTTTCCAAAAGAAACTAAAACCTTAGCAGTTTGCATTGATCTGTCTGCGGATTATGATACTGTCTGGCTCGAAGGACTATTATTTAAATAAAAGAGTACCATCCCTTCTCCAAAGATCATTTCACTATTGGAGGATAAGCTTAAACATCGATATTTTAAAGTTACTGTCGGGGAAGCAACAAATAAATCTAATATAATCAAAAATGGCCTCACACAAGGATCAGTCTTAGCCCTATTTTTGTTCAATCTTTACACAAGTGACACGCCTCCCACCAAGTCTACGAAATTTACCTACGCCGATTAGTTAGCAATAGTTTCCTGACCAAGACTTTTGAAGAAGGAGAACAGACAGTCACCAAACAAAGATATTATAAAAATTGGAAACTATGCCCAGACCCCAGTAAAACAGAAGTAAGTATATTCCATTTGAGTAACCGCTTTGCAAATAAAGGGCTAAGCTTTTTGTTCCACAGAGGGAGACTATCGTATAACTGAAACCACAGATATCTCTGAGTGATATTTGACAGATCCTCGACATATAATAAAGATATTTAAATAACAGTATGGAAACTCAAATAAGAAACAACATATTGAGGAAATTGGCTTGTACTTACTGGGGATCCTATGCAATCACCCTGAAGAATACAGCACAATAACTTTTCTACTCTGTTGCTGAATATTATTCTCCTGTGTGGAGTAGAAGTGACCTCGTTAATAAAGTTGATGTATATCCAAACGAAGCAATGAGGATAGTGTCTGGAACACTCCCCGTAATCGCCAACATATCACCGTCTGATCTCTGACGACAACAAGTAACAATACGCGAATGAGAGACACTAAAGATCCCATCATTCCCAAAAATTCTACCAATCCATGATACCCTGAACAACCTTCCACTTGCCAGATTAAAATCTAGAACAATAATTTGGGAGAATACTAACCAACACCCCTCAGAGGCATTTTACTTGAAATAATAATGGAGAAATCCATGGTGGTCCTATCATTACCAGGAATAATCAGCTTAACTAGGTCTGACAAACCAACTTCCAGGCATGATCCAACCACGGTAAATATGGAGCCTTATAAACAGAATCAGAACTGGCCACGCTAGAAGTAAGATAGAGCTATATAAATGGGGAATGGATGAGAACTTCCAATGTGACTGCGGATCTTTGGAACGGTCATGACATGACTGTCCAATCAGACAATTTGAAGGAACCAAGAAGGAATTTACTAGCCACTCCTGCAGCCATCAACGTGCTGTGTTTTTGGACATCCAACCGTGACATTATCCATTATGATAATACGTCTACGATATTTAATAATAATGTTAATCTGCTTTTTACGCTTGTACCATACTATGACTAGGTATTTTATCTTGTAAATAATTAATTGTATCAAAGTTCTACAGATGTACGCCACCAAATAAATAAATACATAAGATAATATTAGATAATTTAAACAAATGTATATATAAATTTAAAATATATATTTAAATGTAATTCAATTGCAATATTAAGTATTGTATGCATTAGTATTTAGTATCTTAGTAGATTATCTCCGATCATCTAATAATATAAGGCGTCACTCTCACAATATATTGGACTGACGATACCGGGCAGTTCGGATCTCGAATCAAGATCGGGTGTGCTGAGGGAGTTTTTAAAAATGCTTTTACAATCTTAATTTAGACAAATTCTTGCGCACTTCTTGTTAAAATAAACCTTATTCATTATTTATAAATAAATTGATTAGTACTTGCATAAGCGCAAAACCCGAATGGGTGCTAAGATGCGGTGATAAAATACAAACTAGGCACTCGCATTTGAAGACATGACCAATTCTATTTGATTTCAATGAGGAGACCAAGGTTTGGATTCTGAACTAGTTTACTGAAGGTTGGTTTTCATACACCCGAGAAAATTGGGG
>CABFVX010000072.1:355017-418462 GCA_902151425.1 Timema shepardi
ACCCCCCCCCCCCCTCCCAAAACCTAAAAAGTGGTCTTTGCAGTGACGTCTGTCTATGTGTTTGTTTAAACTTAAAATTAAGAGTAATTTAAGAAAGGGCGAAAAGAGAAAAAGTCGATTTTCTCAAAATCTACAATAACGATTTTGATTAAAATTCGTATCTAGGTGTTGATTAAGATTATAAATAAACTGGAAATTTTCATTTTACTATTAAAATGAATTTTATGGTACTTTACAGAATCAGAAACTTCTGTATCTCCGCATCTATTTGAGATACTAAATAACTTATCATTGAAAAATTGTAGTACTATTGTTTGTAAAACAATGATTTATAGTCATTTTAGACTCAATAGTCAATATTTACATTTTTTATTGGTCAACATTTATAAATGAGGAATTTAATAGCAATGCGATGGCATGAATATTTGCAACATCTAATAAAATATCGAAAATTTTTAACAGGAAGTTGAAATTTTAATGCGAAGTGTTGATCTTTGTGGACCCAAAATTGATTTTTTTTATCGGTCCAAACATAAAAATGAGGACATTAATTCTTTAAAAACCAAATTATAAAATGTATAACTGAGACTAAAAAAATAAATTACATAAGTAGATTGCAATATATGCTTGGGTTTGCTAGTGTATATTATTTCGTTTCCCATATATTACGAGTTTTGAGTAAATATCTCCATTTTTAAACAATAGAGTTAGAAAGTCCGTGCGGAGTTCCGTACGATTTATTTATTTATTTAAATAAATAAGAGTGGTAAGAAAATAACTGATATTTGTAATTAGTTAGTTTCAAATATTTATTTTCTCAATTTAATCAATATATTTTAGCGGAATTTTAAGAACCACAAAGTATCGATCAGAATTTGTGTAAAATGTATTATTAACGGACTTGAAATGAGTCGTTTTTTTAAAGAAGGTTCCAGGAGCTTAGTGGCTGAACAGAGTAGGTTCTGAAAATAATATAAATTGAAAAAAAAAAAAATTTCTAATAGATCATTTTATAGATACATTTATTTAATTGTTTATAAAGTTTGCTGAGAAATAACACAAGATAATATAAAACAAGTTTGAAAATATTTGTGATATTTAGTCCTACTCTTTACTAGACTGAGGGTCACCTTTTGACCAGCCAACTGTCTTCCTGACCTCCCTCCCCTCCTCCTGGCCCCCACTCCTACTTTATAACTACCCTTTTGCTTATATAAACACCACTGCATAAGTAGACCCCAAAAAACTCTTGCCAGTATATTTGCTTTGTTCAAATATGTACATAATATAAGATATCTTACGCCACTCCAGATGGTCTTCATTCTGTTGGTCCGTTTGCGATGTGTCTAAGAAATGGTCAGGTAAAGGGAACCGCAGGACGCTGTTAGCAGAGTGAGAAGTGCACAAAAAAAAGATTGGAGAGCTTCCTGTTCAAATGGGAAGGAAGTGGGAAAAATGTTTATAAAAGATATACCGGATAACGTATTTGATATATCGCTACTCGCATCAGTGGTCTCGCGGACTATGTGGCAAGCTTGTTCTTAATGGTTTGCAGGTGACAAGGGAGGTAAAGGGTTCAAATATCGACCGAGTGTGATGGTGTTATTCTTTTCCTTTATAATTTCTCATCCATTCCGTCCAATAAAATGGGGGCACATTATTTAATATAAATTCTAACTTCCTCGTTTCTAATCCACTTAAGGTGGGGTGGAAGAGAACGCGGGAATAGATAAATATTTTTGCGGTTTTATATAAAAAAATATTTTGGCTAAAATAAATAAGATATTGCTCCAGTAGAAACCTATATTTTAATTTTCTTCACATGTTGACCCCCAACAGTTGTTTAATATCGGTCAATGGTGTCCTGGAAATTAACGACAACTTTTTATCTTTATTTAATATTAATAATATTTAGCACCACGTCTTACTACCCGTTCGGGTTATACGCTTTAAGTAATAACTACGCTATTGGATTAGGAATTGGGAAGGTTGAATTAGAGGAAGTTAACCCACAATTGCGTAGAGGAAGACTGGAAAACCATTTAGGAAAAACCACCCCCAGTTCACCCGACCGAGATTCGAACCTCGATCTCCCCGTCCTCGGCAGTCGAGCTCAACACGACAAGCGCGTTAGCCAACTACGCCACCGAGGCGTTTTTTTATCTTTATTTAAAATGTTTGTTAGACAATGCCACCATGCTCATGATGGATATTCAGAAACTGTTGATATCAACATGTGAAGAAAATTAAAACTTTATATTTGTACTGGAGAAATATTTGATTTATTTTGTCAAAAAAAAAAAGTTTTACCATAAAAACTGTAATAACACTGGGCTTTTCTCACGTCCCCTTCCACCCCATATCCCGGGCTACCGGGTCGAGGGGGCGCCAAACAGAGCTAAGCATAGCCCAACTTATCCTGGGCGTGATATGAAATTAATACCCTAACCTAACAACTCCAAATCTAACATAACCTAGTCATAATAATGGAGTTGTAAAGCATAACAATCGTTCAATTTTTGATACTAATGTAAGATTTTACGTATTAGAATTATTTTGTGGTTAGTGAACCAGAATTTAGTACACCTCTCAAAAGGTTATTTTACACTTCCATCTTCAAAAAATAAGTGCTGAAAAAAGTTTTTTCCAATTATAACGTAAACCGTTTATATGGTAAAAGTGTTTGTTACACATATAATAAAAAATAGAAGAACATTGTCTACGAAACATGCTATAATATTTTTATTTGTAATCCTAACAGTGTTTGTAAATCGCGAAGTGAAACGCTTAGGGTCATTCCACAAGTTGTCCAACACTGTATGATTGATTATTTTAATAAAAATATGTTTTCTTCCCTCAATTATCCTAACATGTTAGTAGTTAAAATAACTATTATTTTATTTTTATTATTTTTGGTTTTCGCATAGTGGACATATTTGTTTTACAAGGTGCTTTTATTTTTTTTAAAAAAAGGATGACCTGGCGGTCTAGGGGTAAGGTGTCAGACTTCTATGCTGGCGGCCGGGGTTCAATCCTCGGTCCCGGCTAAGATCTATCTGATTACCATACCCTTCCTTCACCTCTGACAAGACATCTTGTGAATGTGGGGAATGCCAGCCCTCCACCGTGGTTCGGATTCCACGTTAAACTGTAGGTCCTCCATTTCATCTCACAATCACCCCACCATTACACATTAGCGTAAGTGCGTATAACCCGAATGGGTAGTAAGACGCGGTGCTAATAATAATTTATTTTAAAAAAAGTTTAAGGGTTCACGGAAACACAAATATCTCGGCCTCTGGTTCACGCTGTATAACTTAACCATACCTTCTAAAGACAATAGCAATTAATTAATATATGTCCTAATTGTCTTAACATACATTACCACATTTTTGGTAAAATAATATAGCTGGTTGTGGTTATGATCCCAGACAGATTTCTAGCACTTTCTCCTCGCAAATACATGTATGTTTTCTTAAAATGGTACCTTCCTTGTCCTTACAAAAATAGCGTTATTAAATGCGTATATTCCAGGCAGGAATTAGAACATGGAGCAAAATTATATAAATAGGCATATATTTAATAGCTTTACTAATACCAATATTATGAGACTCACTCAACAAGAGGTCTATAATATGTTATAAGACATACTAATCTAAATACAAGGATTAGTAATTAGTTATATTGATTGATAAGAATGAGAAAGGCAGCTAGAAGGACATATTCCAGCATTATCTTGGAGTGATGTTGAGAATCAAAAGTGAGAATCCCTTACATAAAACGACTCCCAGGGCTTCCTGATAGGATTCGAATCCCCTCAACTCCTCCGGATGATTCCAATTGCTTTGTGAACTAACGCCCAGAACTGCTGTCCCCCCCACTATTTCCGGTAATTTCCTTATTCTCGTATCACCTAGAAGAGATTTTAAGAATTCAAGAACACCCTTTTTACATCTTACTTTCAATCCAAGCTATCCGTATTTAATACGCTAATGGGCTAAGAGTGAGGAAAGGTAGAGTTTAGAATAAATGCGGACAAATTTGTATCCAAGGAAACCGTCCTCGGTACACCAGGCCAGGATTTGAGCTTTGACCATCTCATCACCCACAAGCAATACTAGAGGAGATGACATGTTGGTTGTCGGTGACCTGGTGGTTTAGGGGTAAGGTGTCAGACTTATGTGCTGGCGGCCGGGGTTCAATCCTCGGTCCCGGCACAGATTTATCTGATTACCAAACTCTTCCTTCACCTCTGACAAGACATGTGGGGAATGCCAGGCCTCCACCGTGGTTCGGATTCCACGTTAAACTGTAGGTCCTCCATTTCATCTCACAATCACCCTACCATTACACATTAGCGTAAGTGCGTATAACCCGAACGGGTAGTAAGACGCGGTGCTAATAATAATAATAATAATAATAATAATGACATGTTGGTAAACGTGCCCAGCTATGCAGGTGGCTCTTTGCTTATTTATATTATGATAGCCATTTTATACTATTAGTAATCGTGGTTATGGCAGAAACAGAATGGTAGTGGACATAAGTGTTTAGTATTTCACAGTGTTTTATTAACCATCAGGCCTAATCGAATGGTTATATTATTAGGATATAGATAAATAAGTTAGGATTTATTGATTTGAGCGGAGGGAGATCACGAAACCATTTAGGGGAAGAACACTCTCATTTCACCTGGCCGGAAATCTAACCACTACCTCTCAAATTGACCAGATAACAGTGACGTCGTTTCCCGCGTGATCACCAATACGGTTAAGGATCAACAACGTGCTCTTGGCCCAGCAATTTTATATTATATTTTGCCATAGTTATTACTGATGGGTGGGGTTGCGAAGGGGGGATGGGGGCCTCCAAGATATTTATTTGTTCAATAATAGTTACTAAATATTTTCTATTTATTTTCATTTTTAACTATACTTATATTATAAACATTATTTTAAAATAAAAAATATAGAGAGTTCTAGAAAGGTTGGATTCTAGTAAGGTTGGATTGTGAGTCGCTAATTGATAAAAATTTGATTGAGTCACTATTTGGTCCACAGAGTTTCTGTGCGCACCTATCATATAATCTAAGAATATATGTTCACTGGTTTATAATATCAAGTGTTAGTACGTAGCCACAAACAGTTTTGCCTCAAAGGATGTGGAAAAAAAAAATCCTGCCATTTTAAGGAGTTGTTTAATTTGTCCTAATAAGTTATTATTATTATTATTATTATTATTATTATTATTATTAGCACCACGTCTTACTACCCGTTCGGGTTATACGCACTTACGCTAAGTGTAATGGTAGGGTGATTGTGAGATGAAATGGAGGACCTACAGTTTAACGTGGAATCCGAACCACGGTGGAGGCCTTGCATTCCCGTCCTAATAAAATAACTATAATAGTTGACAAACTATTTACAAATTAAACATAAAAATAACTTGGCTGTGTCAATAAGTATACAGTAGATAACTACGTGATAGTTGAATTATTTCATATTCAATTGAACACATTGATATTATAAAAGAGTGAAGTGTGTGAGGCTGGCGAACAGCCTTCTCCATTCTCCCGTTAGGAGCGTTAGAGTGTACGTATTGCGAGTTGTTTCATCAGTTTGTTTGGCAAATTAAATTAAATGTTTCTCTAATAACTTGAACAAATGTATTATTAAAGGGTTTGACTCAAATCAATGAGACACATAATTATGGAAAATGGTGACCAATTGGTGGGAGAGTATGGGGGGGTTAGAGGTTGGGTTTTTTGTGCTCTGGGTAACAAACCCTCTATTCCAACGAGCCTATATCCTAAAGTTATGTTAAGAAAGGAAGAAACATGTTTGTTATTAATAAAGGTTAGGCCCTTACTAAAATCAGTTTTCATAAAAGTATTCATAAGTCAAGTTGTGTAATCTGCTGCATTCACATTTGATAGATATTATTAATACATATAAAAAACATTAATAAAATAAAAATATATAAAAATGTTGACATTAAAAATGTGCATTTGTAAATTTCTTAGGCCTTTTCCTACTAAAAATGAAAGTAGACCATATTGTTTCGATCGCTCACTGGAAGTCACAGTGTGAACTTATAAATCCAAAATCTACATTTCGATTAAGTCTACCAGTTTACCCTATACAGTAATTAATAATCACTAGTTTACACTGCACAATAAAATAGCAAAACTGAAAGCATTCACACATGACAGTATTGTGACAGGTGTGCTGATCTTAAACTGCCGTTATTGATATTTTCACAAAATTCAAGCTGTTGGGGGTTGACAGCTGGAGCCTCCAACCCCCCCACCACCACCACCACCCTTTTTCCACTTTGCTGCGTCCTCTCATTTTTATTTCGTTTACGACTCATTTGTGACGTGTTCTTGCAACTAATATTCGAATGGTTTCAAGTCGAAATGTTTTGTTGTTTCCTAATCTCAAAGCCCTAATCACTATTCTCACACTTACTAGTACTTCTTATTTCCTTTGTCAATATTTTGTCATACCCACATTTTGCTGCCTGACTATTTAACACAATCTCAAACTTTTTTTTAAATTTACTTTTAAAATTAGAGATGTGGCGAAAAGCTTTATAATCCTATTTTGTGGTTATATTCAATCCGTAATTAGAGTATTATTTAATGGTTACTGTCCAATTTTGGGGTGGGGGGTTGAACTCCCAACCTACCCCCCTTGGCTACGATCTTGCCTTGACTGGTCACACCATGTCACTACCATTTAAGATAAAACATGGTGGAAACAAGCATGATAAGTATGATACTTTTCATGGTAAATGGAGAGTCTAACATAAAATTATTATTAGTATTAGCACCGCGTCTTACTACCCGTTCGTGTTATACGCATTTACGCTAATGTGTAATGGTAGGGTGAATGTGAGATGAAATGAAGGACCTACAGTTTAACGTGGAATCCGAACCACGGTGGAGGCCTGGCATTCCCCACATTCACAAGATGTCTTGTCAGAGGTGAAGGAAGGGTTTGGTAATCAGATAAATCTTTGCCGGGACCGAGGGTTGAACCCCGGCCGCCAGCATAGAAGTCTGACACCTTACCCCTAGACCGCCAGGTCACCCTCTAACATAAATCTTTGCCTTCTTTATCTCTCCTCCCATTAGCTAATCTAAGCTATGGTTCCTCTTTTCCTCCCGAATTCAGTGTTTTTTTTCTTTCTGGTCTGCTCCAGTAAAACTTATTTATGATGGCGTCCTCCAAAAATTCTGGTTCGAGTTCAGGTTATAGTACTGAGTAAGAGAAGATGTTGCTGTTAGCAGTTGTTTTGGAAGATGAAGAAAATTTAGATAGTGGAGGTTTGACTTGTTCAATAACCGCTTCCATTTTAATATAAAACATGTATTAGATATAAAACCTAAGTATAATATTACTTAAATACACGTGAAACAAAGTGAAAGCAAAACTTAAGACACTTCTCTAGTTATTTTCACCAAACCAGCACTGCTGTGTCTGTTCAACACGGAGCCCAAGCTACGTTATGCGCATGTGCAACGTAAGATGACTCAAGATGGGAGATGGAAAAATTGCCCTGCCAGAGCAATTGGAAAAAAACATAGCGTGGCGTAGCAAGGCATAGCTTAGCTTAGCTTTTTGTGTGAGCCAGCACATTTAAATATATGGCCCCCTATTTTTCTAAAGAGTTAGAAGAACCAATCTTAGCTTAGCTCAGTTTAGCTTAGCCAGACTTTACACATGGCGATGTTTTCGTATCCAGTTTTGAGCTCACTTTTAAAATGAGAGCATCTAGCTTTCAAGGAGATTATTGGTAAGAAAATAGCTATCATAAATACTTGAGTATGATTTAGAGTTATCCCATTTAATATTTTTTATACAAGCAGTCGCACATTATGAAGATATTTTATAAGTCTCGAAAAGTGATTAGAGGAGGGATTTGTAATTATATATATTTCAAAAGATCTATTAACTATTAAGGAATAAGTTAAATCACATTGCTTCACAGCGTATAGTCAGAACGGATAGTAAGAAATGGCACTAAAAAAAAGCTTTTTTTTATTTGACTTATAATAATATATCCTACTTAATTAAATAGATTGCCTCAGTGGTGTAGTGGTCAGAATTCTTGACTACAGGTCCAGAGATCCCCTGCGCCTCCAGATTTTTTGTGAAGCATAAGATCTAGAACGGGGTCCGCTCAGCCTCACGAGGACTTATGGGGAACTACTTTAATGTAAAAGTAGCAGTTTTGGCTTGGAAAACGAAGACTAATGGCTGGAGTACCCGTTGTGATTATCACATGACACACTCTAACGGCGGATGGTTGTATAATCTTGGCCACCATACTACCATACTGGTTGGCATGGCTATACTGTGGGATTATGCCATGAAGTTAAACTTATATTAATTTATATCCAAACGAATTATATTCTGAAATAAATCTTATTATTTTAAATGTTAACTTCTTCCACCATCGTTTAATACCCATTAACGATAAGCACACTTAATTATATCAATTGGGTAGAGATGAGGACGTTAGGTTTTAGATATAACCTACCCGTATCGACAAAGCAGGAGGCTTGGAAATCATCAAAGAAAAAATAAACCGGTTGCCTGACCAGGGATCTCCTCCCGACCTCCATATAATTGACAGAACAGACTGGAATAGCTTAACGTTTAAATCAAGTACCCAAACATGTAGGTCATTAAAGTAATCAAGGATAAAAACAATGACCATGTGACCAAACTTGGTGCCCGCATGGGCCAAGGTGCTAATCTCGCAATAGAATAGACTGCTGATAGTGGGGAGATCATGGTTAGGTCCTGGTTGGGTGCACTCGGGGTGGTTTTTCCTCACTCTATCTCCACGCAAATGAGGATATACTTCCTCCAAATTCAACCTTATCCCTTTACTAACCCTTCATACTTAACCCTATAGCATAATAAGTGCATGGCGTATATCCTCATTGGGCAGTAATACTTACTGTTAAACATCTTTTTAATAATTATGTGCGTGCGCAATCTACATTTCTCGGAACTCTGCCCTTTGAATATTTAGCTATATTCGCCAGCATTATTTCAGTTCAAGATTGAATATTTCAGTTCAAGATTGAATGTTGAATATATTAGGCTACTTGGTGACATAGTGGTCTAAGGGTAATGTGTCAGACTTCTGTGCTGGGGGTCCGGGGTTCAATACTCGGTCCCGGCACAGATTTATCTGATTACCAAACTCTTCCTTCACCTCTGACAAGACGTGTATTAATCACGACTTGGGAATATGTGGAATTCCAGGCCTCCACTGTGGTTCGGATCCCACGTTAAGCTGTAGGTCCTCCATTTCATCCCACAATCACCTTACCATTACACATTAGCGTAGGTGTGTATAATCCGAGCGGGTAGTAAGACGTGTTGTTATTAATATTAATAATAGTAATAATAATAGTAATATTAATAATAATATTAATAACAATAATAAGTAGGCTACCTAAAAATGAGCTGCATGGATGGGGCATGGAACAGCCCTGCTAAGCAGCAGTAATATTTAAACCCTTTAAGAGTAATCACCCTAAGTACACCCGACCGAGATTGGAACAGCGATCTCCCATTCAAAGGTAGTCTGGTCTATTGTGAGAGTGACGCTATGTGGCCACCGATAAAGGTTACAGCCTGACCCCTTAGCGCATCCTCCTCTAGCTAGTCAACGCGCATGCGCCCCATGCACGAGTGGACTATGGGGGAACGGGACCTACTCTTGTTTCACCCCTTCTCTAAAACAACCGGTCCCACGGCTTCTTCAAACTGGTCAAACGGCCAAGCTGCTAGGGTACAATCTTTATTATTATTATTGTTAATCCCTTTTTTTAGCTAAGGGTTCTATCTATTTGTTCTTTTTGTTCCGGCTTCCTTGTTGTTGAAAAGTATCCCCCCCCCCACTCCTCTTCACATCCTCCTATTCTGACCTTACGTACGAGAGGGCAATGCCCTTATCTGGATCTCCCGCGCAGGAGTGTGGGAGAAACAAGATTCTACTTCCTACAGGAAGAAAACAGACGTGATTTTAATTCGTCACTAGAAAACCAGTTTAGGATGGACGCCACTTGAACCAATTCGGAATAATTAGTAGGCCCATGACCTACTAGAGGGACTATAGTTTGAGACCAATCAGTGTTTTTAAAAAAGAATATTTTTTATATCCAAAACCAGATGACCAAGGATTTGATTTAATTTATCTGCTTTAGTGTTCTAAGTTATCTTTTATTCGTATCGTTTTCTTTTGGGTATTTGTGTTAATTTAATATTCATGGTAAATACTTAATCCTACTTTAGTGTTTTCATGATATAGTGCGTCACTCTTCCAAGATACTGAATCACCCTTAATGGGGAGGTCAAGATTCGAATCCTTGCGTCACTCTTCCAAGATACTGAATCACCCTTAATGGGGAGGTCAAGATTCGAATCCTTGCGTCCTTCTTCCAAGATATTGAATCACCCTTAATGGGGGGGTCAAGATTCGAATCCTTGCGTCCCTCTTCCAAGATACTGAATCACCCTTAATGGGGGGGTCAAGATTCGAATCCTTGTGGGGTGTACCATCGGGTGGGGCAGAGGAGTATTTTTCCTCAAATACTGTGAAGATACTTTTCCTATGTATTATACCTTCCTCATCCATTCCCCACTATAGTGTTTAAATTAGGATAGCCCAAACAAGAGCAAAGAAAAATAATTAATTCTGTTCATTTTGTTATTTTTAATTTCTCATAAATAGAAAGTATTGTGATAGTGAAAAATATCTCTTGAAATTATGATAAATTTTTTACGTCTTATATGAACACGAACCCAAAATGTGGATTTTAGAATTGTGTATGTCAGTCCCTGGCCACGAATCCAAAACGGTTTGATGGATTCTGTTTAAACTTAATATCTAGATGTTGTAGAGCGACGACAAAGAGCCATTTGTTTTTACCCTAGCACTATAATTAAGGGGTGCTTGGTGAAGATTTTTTTTAATTTCTAATTTTTTAGAAACGGTTTTAACGACTGAGTTTAAAACGCATGGTTAGGATTTGATTGGTATGACAAATAGAACAATATAATTCATTTATGGGCAAAGATTCGTTGAGAAATAGTTTACTGATAACTGATTTTTCAAAAACTTGAAACCTTTTAGAAATGGCTCTAACGATTTTATTCAAAATGAGTATCTTGGTAATATTTTACACAAAAAATGATATTGTTTACTTTCTTTAGGTAAAAACTCATTTATGGGTAATCTGCAGATGATTTATTTTCAAAAATTTTAAATAATTTACAAATGGCTTTAATGATTTTGTTCCAAATGGATATCTTGGTAGGGTTTTACAGGATGAATAAAACTGCCACTACATTTTGGGGTTATAACTCAACTTTATATTGTTTACTGTTTCATAAACTTGAAATATTTTACAAATATCCCTAATCATTTGCTTCCAAAGGTGTATCTTGGGAGTGTTTGACATGAAAAATAACCCAGTATACTCTATTTATTTTTGGGTAAAAATTCAATAATTGGTAGTTTTCTGATGAGTGATTATTGAAAATTCGAAATATATTGAAAATGGCTATAATGTTTTAGTTTAAAATGTATAACTGGGAAGTGTTTGATTATAACATGAAATATAAATCTGTATACTTGTTTTTTTATAGAAAAACTCATCTTTGGGTGGTTTACTGATGACTGTTTTTCAATTAAAATAATTAAAAAATATATTTAGTGATTTGGTTCAAAATGGGTATATGTTAAGTTGTTTTTCTGTTAAATTGTTATATAGATATGTTCTTTTAAAATTATAAAATATACAAATATTAATTAACTAATGAATTATTTTTTTAATTTTTTTTTAAATCATTTCCAAATGATTGGGTTCAAAATTGGTATTGGGGGACTATTTAACACAATATGTATTATGTATCTTTATTTATATAAAATAAATTAATTTAAGGGTGGTTTTCTTTATTTTATTTATCATAGGTGTTCTGTCTTCATGTTCTATTATTCTTTATTGGTGAACTTAGTCCGCTGATATGCCCTATCCTCTGCCACGTCCTTAATCTCCCAGAATTTTCATTTTCCTTTGAGGTTTTCTAATATTTTGAATGCTCCTTCTTCATAAGCTTCTCTTTCCCTCAACCTTTCCTTCTTTTACGTCGTGTAGATAACGGTTCCTCTTAAGTAAGTGTCTGATCCATATTGCTTTGTACCAAGGAATCACATCCAAAATGGTTCTCTTCTCTCCCACTCTTCTTAGGACTTCCTCATTTGTCACAAGGTCTGTCCACCTTATATTCTCAAGCCTTTTCCAAAACCAGATTTAAAAGCTCTCCTAGTGTTTCTTTCTCATCATCCTGGGAGCCCAATTTTCTGCTACATACAGTGCTATGCTAGAAATGTAGCATTCAATATGTTTCTTCCTCAGTTAAAAACTCAATTTGATGAAAGAATCCTTGGCCATGGCGATCCTCGACCTTATTTTCTTGGTACAGTAGGCACTATTTGTTAGCAGACTTCTCAGGTACTTGGACTGCTCTAAGTTTTCCAAATCCTGGTATCCAATTTTTTATTCCAAGTGGTTCGTCTTTGATTGAAATCCTTATCACTTTTTAATACTCAATGTTGATCTCCACGCCAAGCTTTTTCCCTGTTTCCATCAGCCTCTCGATCATGTCCTGCCACTATTTTTTTTTATTTTTGACCAGTGATACTATATCATCTGCATATTTTATTTTGTTGATGGCGCATCCTCCTATCCTGAAATTGCCACGTCCCTCCAGGTTTTCCCTGAGCAGCCACTGTCTTATGAAAGTTGAACCAACTTGAAACAAACAGCATCACTGCCTCACTCCTCTTCCTGTATCTACGCTGTTGATCTCTTGATCATTTAGACTCACCTTCACTCATCCTTCTCTCCCTCCACTTTATTCCGATATTCTTGAGTATTTTCATCAGTTCCTTCCCCTTCACTCTTCACTTTATCAAACGTATTTTGCATCCCAAATGGCATCTCTGGTTCCCTTTACTTTTCTGAATCAAAATTGATCTTCTTCCATCACACATCTTACAACAAGTTAAAATTAATTTTAATTTTTTGGAAATCTGTCTTAAATATTGTATTCAAAATGATAACCTGTGAGTAGTTTTTCATATTAAATAAGAATACGTGTTTATTTTTACGGATAAAAAATTATTTAAGGCTAGTTGAAATACAATTTTTTTTCTTCAAAATTTTGAATTTTGTTTAAATATTTGTACAATTTGGTTTAAACCTCATATATAAACAGTTAATATTGTGATTAACAATATGATTAGTTAGTTCTATGAAAAAAAAATAGTTAATGAGAGTTTACTCAAAGCCTATTTTTGAAAATTATCTTCGAAGCTATATTACAAAGTATGAGAAAGTTTGTGTGATTGTGGCATACCATTTATTTATTTTATATATCTTAAAATAAAAAGCACTGAAACTTTATCATTAATTTTATGTGTCTACCTTATCATTATAAAACTAAATCCTGATTTCAATCAGTATATCTTCCCTCAGGTGATATATTTTAATCTTATATTATTGTAGCTATGGATATTATTTATTGTTTGAGAAATACGTTTACATATCTAGCTCATTTTCTTTCTTTTATTTCAATACTATGGACGGACAACATCCTAAGTTGGCTATTTACAGATGTGTTGTAGAGCCTAAGAAATAGTAAGTAAATAAAACAAAATAATACAAATATAATGGAATTTCCCTAAAAGAGATTATCTCGAATGTTATCAAATAGTATGAAAATCTAGACCAATTTTCATAGGAAGAACTCTAAAAGCTACTAGATCAACTTTTCCTTTATTCATTCGTCAAGACGTGTGATTTTAAACAGTTTAGAGCAATATTATATATATATATAATATATATATTATATATATATATATAATATATATATTATATATATATATACATATATAATAATTAATATATATGATATGACAAACATAACTAGAAAAGTGGATATAACGTGTATATATATATATATAAATTGGTATTTACTTTTATCTATTTTACTGCTTATTTAAAGAACTATGCTAATATTTTATATAATTTAAAGACAGTATTAATAATTTATTGAAGTTAATTAATAAAATGAAATGCAAATATCTACAAGAAAAAAATTATTTGATCATATATCAATTAGTAGTAAAGTTCATTTTACAAATGACAAGGTTATTTAAATAATATAGTATAATATAATATAGATATTTTAAAGAAAAAAACCATTTCATTTCTCCCTTAACTCTTTTTCTCTTCAAGGTCAACTTATCAACGTATTGACTACGTTCTGCATTTGCCTTAGAGCTACCTTCTATTAGATTGGTACAAAATGCATTATATAAGACAATTTTATGTTTAAAATAAACTTTCTTATTTAATATTTGAATGAATATTTATGTTGGGTCACTCTCGCAAGAACCAATTAATCTTAGGCTAGTAACCTAAGTATGTTTATAAGTTATAGTTATCGTCCACTTTCTGACTCAAGAGACTAGTAGGTTTAAAATTTAAACTATTGAAGTAAAAAGCCTAAATTGCATCAATAATTATTTTTTAAAACATACTGGCACTCGTTCACTAGTCCCTTCTTTAATTTCTGGGATACCAACTAAGCTACGGTGTTGGTTAGAGGAGATTATCTAAAGATTAACCAAGGACACTGGTATGATTAGAATGAGTTTTTAAGAATTGCACCAGAATCTGCAAGCCATCTGCATGTTTAAAGATAAATGGTCCAAACGTCAAGAATCCATTTAATTTGGTTTTAATTTCAGCCCCTCAAGGTCAGTCAACAGTGTTTACTGTTGACATTACCTTGCCAGTATGACAAAATTAATATAGTTCAGTATTTGATGGGGAGTTTGTCAACTTTTAAAAATATTACAATTTTGGTTGTTGGGCTCTCGTTATTCATTGAGATTACCTTAGCTAAGTTTGTTTGAAAGACACGTTTCAAGAATAAAAACATATTTTACAATATGTAAGAAGAAAGATGATAAATATTTATATCTAAAATATGAAAACAGATAGTGTAAGCATTTATTTTATTTTTATTTTATTTGGCACAGTGCCTTACTACTTGTTCTAGTTATACGACTGTGTAAGCTTTTAAAATTATATGTGATTCATAAGTACGATTTAATGAAAGCTTAGTTCTGAAATCTCAAAATATTTCTAGCAAAGAATATTTGCATATGCTCTTATTTCACGGAAGTACTATCTATTGTTAAAAGGTTTGGACATCGTAAGGGTCAGAGAAGTTGATATAAAAAAAAACTGGTATGACCAGTTCTTAACATGAATATGAGTCCACATCCCGAAAGAATAGCCCCAGTCGAGATAGGGTCGAACCAGGGGTAGAGGTGGACGCTACGGGTTCGGTAGAGTCTTTCGAAGGGTTTATGGGGTTTGCGGGGTAAGGGAAGGGGTGTTCATACGTATTAAGTATAAAAAAATAAATATCTATTCTACTCTACTACAAGCTGGCCTTTCCGCTTTGGTTCCTTCAGGATATTTTCAGGTTTGAAAGGGAAATAAGGGAGGGGGGATTACTTTATTATTATTATTATTTTAAAAAATGTTGTAAAGTTTTTTTTTTCTCTTGTATCAGTCTTCTTAGTTTTGGGGTGAGTGGAAGTTGTATAGCTAGACCGGTCTTGAACTCAGTTGAGAGAGATAGCAAGCAGTTTCAAACAGTGACGGTAGTAAACTGCTTGTACCAGTGGTCGAGTTAGTTGACGAAACAAGGAAACAATACATAACTTACGTTTTCTTAAGCCACCGGTTCTGATTGTTTAGGAAGCTACTTTTTTTTTAAAGGACAAGTTTTAAGTGAAAGTGATATTTATAAAAAAAAAAAAAAATCAAAAGATTTTAATATTTTGCGTGTGGCAATAAATAATTTTTTATTTTTTATTTTCATTTGTTTAATTTATAATTTATTTGTGATTTAAAATGTAGACAAGTTTTAATGATTCGTCAAGCGAAAGAAGAAATGGAAGAGTTAAAAGAGTTTTAAAAATAAGTTGTGAATACATTTAATCAAGATGTAGGGAAGTTAAGAGACTAAAGAAATAAGAATTATATACGATAAAAAGGGAAAGGACACATTCTAAAATTATTGAGTGAATGTGATTCTTAATGTGTCAGGGTACTATTTAGGGAAACAAAAGGAATTTGGTTTGTTACTTATTTTCTTAATATCACCATTACTATAAAAATGATAATAGGTGTAGGTAATACTATACATATTCATAAAGAGTTCAATTATACATATAATTATATATAATAAATAGTAGATAAATGCATACTTATGAGAGTATATTAATACTGTCTTTAATTTATATAAGACAACAGCATAGTTAATTAAGTAAGAGGTAAAATAGTAAAAGTAAATACCAATTTATATATATATATATATATATATATACATTATATCTACTTTTCTAGTGTTCTAGATATGTTTGTTATATCATATATATATAATATATATATCTTAAACTAATTTTTACTTGGCAAACGTAGATGAAACATTTTATGAAGTTAATAAACAACCACTAAATTTAACTTTGAATATGATTTTTTTATCTAGCAATGAATATTTAGAAGCTATTCAATGCTTTAAAGAATTTTAATTTTTTAATAAATATCATTAAAATGAAGTAGTTACATTTTAGATTGATCTTTGGAAGTATCAAATTATTCAAACTTTTATTTATTGAGATGTAGGTCATTATAATCTATCGTTTGAAAAACAAATAAAATAATATCATACACAAATAATAATAATTATAAAAAGCCTACTAATTATAACACAAATAAATAAAACAAAACTTAAAAGAATATTTTTATATTTCTATAAGTAGACCAGAATTAAAATATCCTTCTGGGCTCGTTTTGCCTTTTATTTGAGAAAATTTTTATTTATAAACATTGATTAGAGAAAATATATTTTTATGAACACCCTAAATTTTGAAAAATCTACTGGTGTTTGCTGATATAATCAGTCTATGCATAAAGTGTTCTTTAAATAGCTCAAATAAATTAAATATAACCTGGACAGTTAGTAGGACTCTGTGCACCAAACTCATTTAAATTATAGACATACTCTTTTTTCATACAAGTTACAATGTACAATTATGTGTACTAGACAAAACCATTTAATAATTGGTTTACTTAATATGTTGTATACTTAATTAGTATTTTGTATACACACATTTTAAATTACTAATAATTAGTTAAGATTTTAGAGTATTTCTTATTTAAACCTTTAGCCGTTTTCAAAATATACTTCCTTTAGACAAAAACTAAATACAGATAATATTAACAACTAGCTTTAAATATATACTAGTATCAGACATTTAAATATACATGTCACAATTAAATATCTTACCTTCATCTTCGCTATAAAAATATTTTCGATCTTTGACTAAATAAATAACAATATAGAGAATATGTTTTACTTTCACTTTGGACAGGAACTAAGAGCGTATTGTGTGAATAACCTTTTCTAGATTTTGAAATCGATAAATGAATGATGGAAAAAAAACTATTTAAAAATATTCTAGGTAAAGATTGCAACCTGTATCTTTAGAAAGACACAATTCCACGATGAAACTTATGAAAAATGGAATAGTTATGTGAATTTAGTTTTTAAAATTCTTCACTTTTTATGTTAAAATTTATGATATAATATAAAGTTGATGAAGTGAACTTCAGTTAATATCATAGAATAATGTAGATAGATCTAAATAATCTTAGCGTTTAGCCCTAATGGGTAGTAAGACGTTGTGGTGAACAAAGAAATATTATTCAAGCGCATGGACGAGCAAGCGTACTATACGCCAGGGCCATCTAGTCAAATTTATCAGTGATGGAAAGTTTCGTTAATAATACCAGCCAGGTGTATAAGATGTTTTCCTATATAGTTTTCCCACGCTACCTCCATGCTAATATGGGTGCATTTCATCTACATTAAAACTTCATCGTACCTACCATATTGGCGTTATTAAAATGTGTATAGCCTAGATAGGTTAAGATCGGGTAGAATTAATATATTTAAAGATTCATTGAATTAGTTTATTCTTTTAATGACACTTTTAAATTAGTAACTATTACACTTTAACTACTTAGTATTATTTTTAATGTTGTATATAACTCTAGAATGTTTTGCGTGGTCACACTAAATGTAATTAATATTTTTCCCAACTTAAAAGAATACAATTCCTTTAAGGTTGAAGAGTTTATAAGTTGAAACGTTCACCACATAAAAGACGTTTGAAGAAAATCTCCTGACATTTTAAAAGCTTATGAATGTTTATACTTCTCTTAAAATACAAAGTTTTGCATCACAATTATCTAATTTAGGAAAAGGAATTCTCTTACAAAAAGCAAAAATATGATATAAATAATTTCTTTAAAAAAATTATAATTCCTTTTTTTTTCACAGAAGTTGAAATTTCATTAAAAAAACTCTAAATGTCTTATGTGTTAAAAATTGAACCCTTTTTAAAAAAGTTTTTGTTTTAAAAAATGAGATTCAGGATTTCACATACTTAAACTATAATACTGGCAAAACACAACCACATTAATAATAAGAGATATAAAAACAATTTTTAAAAAATTAACATATTTGCTCTGGATCCCGACTGCCCAACCAGACAATCTCTATTTTATTTAAATAGAGGGGTAGGGATGAGGAAGATAGTGTTTGAAAGAAGTATACATGCATTTTCTTGGAGGTAAATTGTGGAATCTATCAGTATACCTGGCCCGGCTTCAACTACAAAATTATCCCTATCTAGGAAACCAGACCAGTTCAACTTGAAGTACACGTGTCTATCGATGACAGTAGCAAATATTTTATCAACAATATATTTTATAGGAGTTAAACAATTTTAATTTAACTAAAAGTTAATCCCAATTATGATTATCAAGAAATACTTTTCAGTTTTATTGATCTTTCAAAATTGCCATTAAATTACACGTTTATCTACATCAACGGACTATTTACAATTAGTGAAGGGTCTTCGTTTCTCTCTTTAATTTTAGCGTGTTCAAGGCAAATTAATTATTAATATGGTAACCAGTTTTTCTCATCCATATTTCAACAACTTTTAACTTTTACATTTCGAAGAAATCAGTCTTTTAATCCAACTTTCTTAATAATGGGTAAATGATCGCGGGATTTCGTTGTATATTGTAATTGAGAAAGAAATTAAATAATTTTCAAAAAAAAAATATTAAGACTAGCCTGTTCCAAGTATTAGATTACGGACGAAGCAAAAAATATATAGCCGTAATATTAAATTTATTCCCTTTCATTAAGTATTGAATTGTCTGTGGCCATACAGTTTTATAGATGTGTCTCATAAATAGGTTTGGAAAATTATTTAATATCATATTGGAACTCTTATATATGATATGAGACTATTTAAAAAAAATAGAACCAATTATTATATGTAGTCTTTGCATATCCAATCATAACCAGTTTAAAATTGAAGATTCACATTTTTTGACCACAATTACCAAGATCCGAATGTATTCTGCTCTATGGTAGGGTTCAAAGATATGTTTACAAAACGATTGTTTTTGATTGTAGTTTAGTCATAAAGTTCCAGGGTTAAATTCATGATCGTGTGGTTAAAAATAATTTTTAATCAGTAGAACCTCACTTTCAAAAAGCATGATTAAACTCATTATTAATTGGTTTAAAATGCTTCTTTATTGAGTCAAGAACTATGAATATATTAAAATAATACCTTCTAGTATTGGTCATTTTACCTTTATCACAGTTTTTTTTAAATTTACTTTGTTATATACACTCATAATATATATATATATTCTTATTTTAGCATACATTAACATATATATCATATTCTGAAAATTTGAAAAATGACACCTGGACACGGGAATCGAACCCGTGTCCTGGTGTCATTTTTCAAATTTTCAGAATATGATATCTTTGAGGTAGTATCCTCTCTAAAATGCATTAACAATAGCTTCGGCTATTTTTTCATATATATATATATATATAAAATTAATACTTAATATGCTTGTAATTTTTTTCATTTCACTTATTTGAGGTATATAATGTGTACCATCTGAACTGACATTATATCAGTATATAATTTATAAATTATCTTAGCTTTTGGACAAACACAACATCCAGGCCCAAACCGATAATCCAACAAGAGGAAAGGGTCAACACACATTTCAGCAATGATTGATGTTCAAGTCATGTCGGGAATGTAACTTGGGACCTTTAACTCAGTAGAGAGACTTGCTATACACTTAATCTAGGTTTCAGACAATGGCTTATATAATTAAACATAGTTTTGGTTAGTCGTGATTTAAGGAATCTCACAGCATATATATATTTAATAGAAAATAGTTAGGTATTAGGTTTATTGAATTTCCACTGACCTTGAAAATATAAAATAGTAGATATGTTCCATTATTTTTCCTTCTTCTAATGGGCAGAGACAAAGGTGTCATACTTTTGTGTTGTGGATGAGGTCAGGGTTCTAATCCTGGATCAGTGTACCGAAGCGTATGTTTTATAAGTGGTCTATCACTTGAACTCAACTCAAATGCGGGTACATATCCTTTACAATTGAAATATCATCATCTTCATCTCACTAGTGTAAATATTTTGATTTTCTGGACTTGTAGGAGAATCTGGTGAACTTATTATGAACTATTTGTAGTCTAAACTAAATACCAATTATTCTACTGTGTTTTAGGTTCCATCTTTTCTCATAGCTTTAATTAGTCGAATTATACATATACTTTTATAAGACAAGTAAATAAAGTAAAGAAAAATGGAGGGAATAGAGAAATATATTATTTTAAACATAAAGCTCTAGGGAACAATATTTTGAAACCAAGAAGAGTTCCAAATAGATATGTATGTATCTTTAAACATGTGCTAAATTATATTCTTTGTCGTTTATTTAAAATTTGAGGTTATGGTTTTGGATGTTGGATATTAAATTTACCAGCTTCCTTTGGCATATAAGCTATGCCAGGTGATAATTCTTACAGGTTTAAGCCCAGAAATAAATGCATATATTTGGTAATGGTTTAACTAAGCCTTAAATTATCTGTGTAAGATTAGAGTTATGTTCCATAAAATAGGTAAGGTCTATTTTTAGTATGTAATTATAAAACTACATGTATACTCCATACCTTAGATCTCCAATTGACGTCCCATTATTCGAATTCGGATCGCGAATACGCTTATATGTTGTCACGTAAGTGAATAGATTAATTATTTAGCTACACTAGGGCATTAGGAACTAGAAAGTTCATTACCGCAATTACTATCCAGTCCACCTCACTACACCCTATCTCTTTCAGGTCAATTCTAATGTTTTTCTCCCATCTACATCTAGGTCTTCCCAATGGCCTCTTCCCATTGGGCTTGCCAGTCAGTACACTGCAGAGTTTGTAACTCATTATTATGTGACCTCCTCCACTCCCCAGTAGCTTCATCCATTTTTGGACCAAGCATCTTCTTAAGCACCTGGCAATCGAACAAACTAAATATGTTTTTGTCATGTAAGATAAGAGAACAAGAGAACAACCCGTAAATTATTGTGTTCAGATTTTAAATTCTTGGACAGCAGTCCAACTGACCAACTAGTAGCATGCATTACCTGCCTATTCTTTCCTTAATTTCTAATCCAATATTATTATCGATAGTTAAAACTGTTACTAAATATTTAACCTCACTAACCATTTCAAAGGTTATGTTGTTTATTAACCTCTAAATTATCATTTGAAATTTGTGTTTTCTATCTGATAAAACAATTAGGCTTTTCAGTTTCACTTACTAGATTACTAATATTTATATATCAGACAAGTCATGTTTTTTAAAATAATTTAATGAGTGTAAGATTATTTAGTGAGAGGTACGATCAAATATTTTACACTTTACTTTTAGCATTTAGATGTGAAGTGTTAAACTCTACAGAATGAGTAGGAAACTAAATAAACTTAAATTTATTGTCTATAGATATAGATGTACGAGAGTCGAATACGGTTCCTTTTTACAGATGCTATTCAGTTGTTGTTTTTTTGCTCAGAGCTATTTATCACTATTAGTTTAAGTAAGAGCTGATGAAATCCTCTGTATGTACAAGTGGTAACGTATGACCTTGAGTAAACCATGATTGTGTTTATGATCTACTAATTAGTATACAATTTCACACGTGAATCTCAGACTCTGTCTTCAACTATAAATGATGGATGACCTTGAGTAAGTAAATGTCCTGAATAGCTTTGTTTGAGATAGTTAGCACTCCAAACCAAAATTATCTGGGTGGGTTTTATGTCCGGGTGCCGTTTTGTCAACCAATATTAATTAAATTAAGAGGTCTTTCTGTTAATGTCAGCAGGTTCTTACCGAATAATTATGTTAATATAATCGGCGAAGAAAAGATTTTAAAACAACGACAGCTTTAGCCTTAAATTTAATTATCTTCTATATATTTTTTACGCTAGCTAGCCGATCATGAATAATAAGTTTATCTTTGATTCGTAAAAACTGATGAAAATTTTAACAGTCAAATATACGACCACATTATGAAATTAAGAACTGTCCTTAACACTCATTGAAAATCAGACTGAGATTTTAGTTGGTATTTCTGTAGTTTAGTAGATTAATTTTATTTAACAACGAGGCCGTTCTTTAATTGATAATGTTTTTTAAAATGATTTTCTACCTACCCCCAGCCTACCCACTATCTTACGTATTTTTTTAACGATTTGGTAAATTAGATCATTTAATCGTTTATTTGTTTTTAGACATAAGGATTGGAAATATGATTACCAAACCCTTCCTTCACCTCTGCCAAGACATCTTGCGAATGTGGGGAATGCCAGGCCTCCACCGTGGTTCGGATTCCACGTTAAACTGTAGGTCCTCCATTTCATCTCAACAATCACCCTACCATTACACATTAGCGTAAGTGCGTATAGGTCGAACGGGTAGTAAGACGCGGTGCTAATAATAATGATTGGAAATAAATTTAGTAATAAGAAATTTTAAAATACTTTATGCAGTAAGTTAATGAAATATAAGTGAAATTTCATAGTAAATATATCTTTTTATTGGACAAAAAAATGTTTATTTTGTCTCATCATAAATATTTATAAAAAACCTTACATAATATATGGTTTCTGACTCTCCCCTCCCCCTCGTAAGTATACGTAAAAAAAATACTGACCTCCCTCTTCCGTAGAAACCCCAAGGAACTTTAAGGATGACCCCAAAGTGAAAACCAACATTTCATCCTCCACGTTGTTTCTCAACTATAAAAGCATACCTATGTTATATTATTGTTAACATTAAATTATGTCCACTACTGTTTCCAACCTAAGGCCTGTGACAGTTCTTTATTCAAGCTATATATCTTCCACTACCGGCTTGCTAGGCCTGTTTGAGCGTCATATGCCTTGTAATATAACTTAAAACTTAGGCAGACACAACATCCAGTCCCCAGCCATTACTTCATCACTTTGAAACGGTATACTTACATTTAACCCAAGATAATTTTTTCTGCCATGAGGAAAATCAAATCCGGGACTTTTAACTCAGTAGACAGACACGCTACTGACTCATCTAAGGTGTCGGATTTTACTATTGTATACAAGCACTTTTTAAATAATTATGTACGATCTCAACGATGCACAAGATTATTTTATTGGGCCATGATTAATTTTATTCAGTGACCCGTTTCTTTCACTACATTCAATTTAGTTAAAACATACAGTATTTGAAGAAAGTGTTAACAAAAATTAAGTTTTCTTTGGAGAAAAATAACACAGCTACGATTGATTATTCATAGTAAGAGCATGCGTCTATCCCTCTTCACTTTTGCATGTTAAAAGATGTTTGTCAATTTTCAATAGATTATTAATGTCTTAGTTACCATTACCACATGAGTGGTAGGTAGTTTCTATTCTAAATGGTTGACCTACTGGCTTATATAGCGTTTTATTGGCTATTATTGGTATTTCTACATATACAATAATGGTATAAGGATATTGAAGGTAGAACTTTATGTAAGTGTCCCCATATTTGCTGGGAGTGAGAGAGTGAAATATTTAGGAAAAACACTGAGTGGGACGACAGACCCCGATCTCCCTGTCATCAGTAATCAATATGATTGTGAATTGTAACCAAGGGTTAACCAACAATTTAGAGAGATTCGAATTTGATGGAAAAATTTAATATATTTTTTTTCAGAGTTTATGTAGTATAAACATTATTTTTACCGGAAATATTTCAAGCCGATTTTATTTTATAAATATATTATTAATAAATATATTTGCAAAATCAGATTTTTTGGAGTGAAATATTTTTGGGATAATAATTATAATAGCACCAATTCGGATTTTTTAATGCATGGTTATTTAATTGAGTGTACACGTTTTTTAATAGTCAAAGGGAAATATCAAGCTACTTGATTTGTTCTGAAATAATATCTTACAATTAAATAAACTTCGGGGGAAAAAATATAAATCTCCAAAGAATCAATTTTTTCAAATTTTACTAAATTCTTTGAATAATTATAGTTCATACAAAAACTCAACCTGATCTCGAATTTTAGAGTACTCGCACAGCCCTTATATATATATGGGTAAATTTATCTACCGTACATATTATATTTTTATACGCTATATTAATAATTATCAAAACTTTTCGTTCTTCATTTAAGGCATAAACTCTGATTATGATTGAATACATTTGAAGATAAATATTTACCAAAAGCTAGTTAGAGGAAAACCATTTTTAAATAAATCAAGTTTGTTTATGAACCTCAAAGCATGAATATTATTATAATATTAAAATACTTTTATTTTTAAACTAGGAAATTATGACGCTTTGATTAAAGTCACAATGAAAAGGTACTTGGTATATTTTACAATATTTGAAACTACACAATATTAAGATATCTTACAATTTGTTTGGAAACGAAAGTTTAAAGAAATGTATTTGTGGTATAGTTGGCACACTCTTAAGGCAAATATTATACTGGCGCACGGCTTTAAAGCTAAAGTGACTTAGAACCACTCTCCTTATTCTAAGCACTCATATATTTATTAATTGGATAGTAGGTATAATCACTATACAATTAATAACGTATTTCGTCAGCACTCCCTGTAACCAAAACCAGGGCTACATAAACTTCTCAACGTATCAATTTGAAAGTATGAATCGTACTTATTTTCTTAAAATTTACAAATAAATGGGACACTAAATGGTTATTATAATTTTATATTGTGTGTAGTTACTATATCCAGTAGCCAAACATTTACATTAATGTTGTAGGCATGGTTTGGATTAGTAGAGTTACACATTAAAGGAAATGTACCCACATCTGAACAAAGGGAGAGTGTAAACGTATTCGGGAAACACCCTTTGCTAAGAACAAACCTTACAAAATCTGACGCCTTAGCCTTCGTGACCACTGATATAAAGTTTAACGTTGTAGGTATGGTGACCTGGCGGTCTAAGGGGTAAGGTGTCAGACTTCTATGCTGGCGGCCGAGGTTCAATCCTCGGTCCCGGCAAAGATTTATCTGATTACCAAACCCTTCCTTCACCTCTGACAAGACATCTTGTGAATGTGGGGAATGCCAGGCCTCCACTGTGGTTCGGATTCCACGTTAAACTGTAGGTCCTCCATTTCATCTCACAATCACCCTACTATTACACATTAGCGTGAGTTTGTAGAACCCGAACGGGTAGTAAGACGCGGCACTAATAATAATAATAATAATAATAATAATAATAACATTGTAGGAACACCCAAATCGTAGCTCCTGTACTGGTTGGCCCAAGTATTCTTTTAGAGTTGATCTTTGACCAGACCCTAGTGCTAGACACTTCAATCAAAGAACCACTTCGTCTTAAAGTGGAGAAGGGCCCACTTCAGGAAAGTCTTTTGCTCAAAGGTGCTAGCCACTATTTTGTATAGGTCCTTTTTCCGAGTCCTCTCGAGCTCGTTGAGAGAAGTCCAGTGTAGGTGGGTGTGGAAATGTATGATACTAAGACGCTAGCCAGGTGATTGCAGATAGAGGTCAGTGTACGACCCTTGACCAGACCAGGTGGTTGGTGAGATCTGGCGCAGCAGTAGGGTGATGGGGGGGGGTGCCGGGGGAGCGAGGTAATGGATGGGTGGAGGTTGGCTGGTTGTGGGAGTGAGAGGGAAACAGGTTAGTAGGGGGATCAGGCGACCGACTTCAGATATAACCTGAATGGCTTTTATCTCTCGCTCAATGCTGCTTATTTTAGTATACAGCAGGAGAGTATTTTAGGATGTTTTATAGTAGCCTAAATAACTAACAATTAAAACTTGCAAATCGTAGTTAAAGTTAGTCGTATTTATATAGTTAATCACCCGCCTCGGTGGCGTAGTTGGCTAACGCGCTTGTCGTGTTGAAGCTCGACTACTGAGGACGGGGAGATCGAGGTTCGAATCTCGTTCGGGTGTACTGGGGGTGGTTTTTACTAGATGGTTTTCCACTCTCCCTCTACGCAAATGTAGGTTCACTTCCTCTTATTATACCTTCACAATTCCTAATCAATTACCGTAATTAGTACTTAAAGCGTATAACCCGAACGGGTAGTAAGACGCGGTGCTAAATAATAAATAAATATATAGTTAATCATTTCTTTGTTTGAAATAATGTACTTATAATTCGCTTTATTAATCGATTGGTTGCATCAGCGACGTCTAATGAAATAGTTTAACTCAAGAACCAGCACAACACCCCTTCAGCCCCCGTCTTTAGATTATCTCTATAAAGGGGGGAAGTCACAATTTAACAATATTTTCTTTTGCCAATTTAGGCATCGATTGCGAGACATTTATTTCACTAGGTGGACGAGATACCGACTGAAATAAGGTATAGGAATTTATCACTAATCTTAAAGTAAGCCAGGTCAATAATTTTGGTATTTTTTATTTTATCTAAGCTTCGAGATATTCGGTAGCTAATATTAAAAAAATATATATAATTTAAAATAAGGTTATTCTATAATATCTTTGGTCACTACATACTCCAAGTTGAATGAAGCAGTGTATTATTTAAATTATATTATTATTTTTAATATTCGGTTTTATTAAAATCCTCTCAAATTTTAAACGTTGATATCCTTATCTTTTATTTTATTTGTTTGGCATTTTTTTGCTTGATCCAAATGTTAAGGTATTTTTTTCCGGTTTGTGTTTAAGATGTGCCTTTTCAATCACATCTTAAATTGATATAAGGTTGACCTCATTTTTTTGTCAACATGTCTCTATACTTGCCCAGGTGATACGAATATGAAATAATTATGCTTATATGATAGAAATGAGGAATATTGAATTTTTAAAAAGATATGTATTCACAGTTGCTTGGGGAAGAGTGGATAGTAGCTTAGGATAAACTACCCATAGTATAGCTGACTAGGATTATATCCCAGTTCTCTACGTCATCGATAGACCAGACTTTTAAGAGATTAGACCATTTGACCACTAAAGTGCGTCTTGGACCTCTAAACAGCATGTTTACTCCGGATAAATAGTATATACTTGCAAAAAAAAAAAGTATTCATTCATTATCGGACGTTTTACAAAACCAAATTTAAAATGAGAACGAAAAAATCTTCTATACTTTATTAAAATGAATTAGATTCAAGTTAAGATAATATTTATAAAACCGTAATAAGATATTTTGCACACAAAATTGAGTTTAAATTGTAACCTTTAATTTTATATCTATTTTTATTTATGATTTTAAAATGGCGTTGTAATATTTTCCCCAAATTTAAGTTGGGCATAGAGGGAACAAGAGTTAGAGGCAGTGTTTTTTCAATCTATATATAAAAACTGATTTTGGGCCAAAATGAATCTAAATTTGCTCAAGTAGAAATATAGAGCTTAGTTTTTGTCACATTGTGATATCAATCTTTTGTTGAATATCGGTCAAGGGTTTCCTGAAATTTATATCAACTTCTCTTTTCATTTTAAAATTAGGTAATCAAATGTTAATATACTCATGACAGATATTTAATTATTATTATTATCACCGCATCTTACTACCCGTTCGGGCTATACGCACCAGATATTAAAGAACTGTAGATGCCACCATGTTAAGAATAATAATAATAATAATATTTAGCACCGCGTCTTACTAACCGATGGGGTTATACGCTTTAAGTACTAATTACTCTAATGGATTAGGAATTGGGAAGGTTAAATTAGAGGAAGTGAACCCGCATTTGCGTGGAGGGAGAATGGAAAACCATTTAGGAAAAACCACCCTCAATTCACCCGACCGAGATTCGAACCTCGAGCTCCCCGTCCTCAGCAGTCAAACTCAACACGACAAGCGCGTTAGCCAACTACGCCACCGAGGCGGGTGTTAAGAAAATTAAACTATTATGTTTCTACTGGAGCAATATTTGATTGATTTTTCCAAAAATATTTTGCTCTAATTCTGCAAAACGCTGACCTTAGTTCGCGTTCGTTACATTCCCACCTTATTTTTATAATATATTATATAAGACTGGCTATAGATGTACTGTACTCTACCATAGACCAAAAATCAAAAAAGAAATAAAAACACCAGTGGCTATACTAAATGTCAAGCTTATTAACTATCACTTGCCGGTGACGAGGAAGTTAGCAATTAGATCTTAACTGGGCGTACGTAGAGTGGCTTTACCTCAACAGCCCACCACTTCCCATACAAGCAAATGAGGTTACACTTCCTCTAAATTCAACATTCTCTATGTTTAATAAATTAGCGTAGCTAAAAGCATATAGTTCAAACTGGTTGCAAAACATTGCATAGAAATTATTACAGATACTCTTTGTTTCTAGTGTTAAAACATACCAATTATAATATATTTATTATTATATTACATCGTTCTACATAAGCCATATATGAACACTCTGTATAGTATTTGACATTAATCTTTATATTTTATAATATAGTTGGTTTAATAGTGTACATAAAGATCTGTTAAAAGCTTATCACTGTATCTTTATAAAATTTGTTCTAAACCAGCTCCTTTCTATCGTCTAGGCTGTGCGTATTAGACTATACTTATCTAAAACAGATAATAAAGAAGGAATTTATAGGAAATTTGCTCTTATTCTCGTGGAAGGAGAGATGGTATTTGAAACTCGTCACCTTTCACCGACAAACCAGAGTAGGCGAACTTAATATTTGGTCCACATGCCCACAAGTGTAGGGAGCCTACACAATATAATATAAATAAAGGCTAAAGGTAAACTTAACGAGATAATTACGATTATAGCTGTACACTTTCCAAGTAAAATAATTATAAAGATAAAATTTGGGAGGGCAAATTACCCATATAAATAATATTTATCACCGCGTCTTACTACCCGTTCGGGTTATACGCTTTAAGTACTAATTACGCTAATGGATTAGGAATTGGGAAGGGTGAATTAGAGGAAGTGAACCCGTATTTGCGTGGAGGGAGAGTGGAAAACTATTTAGGAAAAACCACCCCTCAGTTCACCCGACTGAAATTCGAACCTCGATCTCCCCGTCCTCAGCAGTCGAGCTCAACACGACAAGCGCGTTAGCCAACTACGCCACCGAGGCCGGTCCCATATATATATATATATATATACATATATATATATATTTTTTTGATTACTCTTTACACTTCGGAGAGAAAGTATTGTGTTCATCAACCAATTTGAGCACTAGGTTTTGATAAAATGTAGAAGTTTCATGAAATGTTGTTTTCCCTATGCCGTCTGACTGTATCTCGGGCTAGAGCAAAAACTATTTTACTGATTGGGCTAAAACTTGATATCTGGAGTTTTCATAAACTCCCCCCAAGGGGTTTTGGAATTAGATATCAAACCCTAAGTTTAAGGGCAGTTTACTGAAGGGCAAAATAATAAACAAGTGATTTTCTAGAAATTTCTCTAAAGATTTTGATTAACTGATTCTGGTCACTGTTTATGTTTTAAACATGATAGCAATTCTTATTTTATCATGAAAATTACTCTTAAGAGTATTTTAAATAAAGGATTTTTTTCAATTTTCCTCATTTTTCCGCAACTATTTGAGATACGACATAGCTTATCATAGTAAAGTTGTAGTAATATTAAAGATAACATTCTTTTAGCCGAAATAAAATTTATAAAACTAGTAGTGTCTGAGCTATAATAAAATATAAATACAATTGAATTCAGGCACTTGAAAATGAATTTGAGTCTTATGCTCTTTGTTGGACAAATATATTTCTCTCTTTTTTTATGTAACAGTGTTCCTAATTCCTAATGCCATTAGGTAAGTAAGTAACAGTGTATATTATTATTATTATTATTATTATTATCCCCGCGTCTTACTACCCGTTCGGGTTATACGCACTTACGCTAATGTGTAATGGTAGGGTGATTGTGAGATGAAATGGAGGACCTACAGTTTAACGTGGAATCCGAACCACGGTGGAGACCTGGCATTCCTCACATTCACAAGATGTCTTGTCAGAGGTGAAGGAAGGGTTTGGTAATCAGATAAATCTTTGCCGGGACCGAGGATTGAACCCCGGCCGCCAGCATAGAAGTTTGACACCTTACCCCTAGACCACCAGGTCACCCAGTGTATATTATTTCATATATTATCTTTGGTGTAGTGTTTCTTCATCCGTGTATATACCTATTAATTCTTTTCACATATTCTCGAGTTTTTAGAAAATGCCTCTTTTAAAATAAAAGTGAAAGAAAGTTTGTACGGTGCAACGTGCATTTACTTTCTTATATAAAGATAAATTAATGGAAAACTGAAAAAAATTCTCTGTATTCCCATGTCTATCTATCTGACTGTCTGTTTCTAATCACGAATCCAAAATTGTTCAAACTTTATATATATATATATATATCATAGGGCATTTTGACCTTATCTCTAAAATTAAATGTAGTCCACTGATGATTGTGTATTTTGAATTCCAAATTTTTACGAATATGTCTCTAATCATTTTAGTTTAAAATGCATATATATGATTTGTTTGACAAATAACAAATTTCACTGTATAGGTTTGCTTAGTTTTTTGTTAAAAATTCATTAAAATATTGTTAACTGATGAATGACTTTCCAAAAGTTAAAATATTTTATTTAAAATTTATATCTTGGGAGTGTTAGAAATTAAAATTAGAAACGTATGCTGTGTTTTAGTGGAAAATTCATCTAAGGGTAATTTTCTGATGAGGTTTTCTATTAAAATTGATTAATTTAAGAAAGGCCCTAGATATTTTGTGAATATAAATCATTTCTTAATAGTTAACTAATGACAGACTTTGTTAAGATTTATAATTTTATGCATATAGCTTTAACGATATTGTTTAAAATAGTATCCAGGCGTTTAGTTTACACTATAAATAATAATTTCTTTATTTATATGGTTTAATCGTGACCAAATTTAAAAAATTTGAATTTTTTAAAAATTTTCCTTGAAAATCAGTTAAAAATTAGTTTCTGGAAATAGTTTTTCGTGATAAATAAGATTACGTTTTTTATTTTTAGAGTTTACAATTAATTTAGTGTAGTTAACAAATAATTTAATCTTGAATTTATCAATTTTGGTTGGAAATTTAACTATAACAATTTTATTGTGATTAAAAGGTTGATATTTTTTCTTAAATGAGGAAATCTCACTTAACGGTAGTTTACTGAACAGCTCTTTAGAACATTTCCTTTCAAGCTATAATACACATAAGGAGTATGTTTGCACGATTGTGTCGTACCATGGATGAAAGTTTATCAACCATCTGTTGTGGGAGGGATTATTTTCTCTTTGGTGCGCGTTTGAAAAATATAAGTCATATTAATTATATTGTAGCTACTTTGTATTCAAACAAATTTTTAACATTTAATTTCATCTTTTTGTTGTTATTTTGAGCTTACATGTTATAAAATGTTTATAGGTAGTTATTAATTCAACTATATAATTGTGTTTTGAATTCCTGTGATGGAAGAGTCTATTATGCTTTAGTCAATGCCTTTACATTCAAAAAAACATAACTAATGTCTTATTTGATACAATGAGGGGTGTATTTAAAAGAAAATGGGCTGTTATATCTATAGTAAACAGATGGAAAACCATCATTTTGAAAGAATAAAACTACTTACTAGATATTTATTTCATTTCACCCATCCAGGACGTATGCCTTAGTAAGTCAAAGTAAAATATAATCTCTCCGCAAACCCAACAGTGCTAATCACAGCATCATTGGTCTCTCCAACTAAATGTCTCGCTAGCCTATTCTCATTTTCCAATAGTGAGGAAGTGTGACCTTGAGTCTCAGCTGACTCTAATATGAAGGAGTTTGAGTTTTGCCCTTTAATGTTTTCCCACTCCTTCTCTACGATAATTTAGGTATATTTCATCTAAATTCTATTTTTCAAATCCCTACTTAATTAGTGTGAATAAAAGATTCATATTTAAAACAGGAAATAATAAAATAATACCAATTGGGCCTATGCCTTAAAATAAAATATGGATAAAATAATGTAGGTACCCTTCTTTTACTCTGAAAGCTATCAAGCATAAATTATGGTGTAGATTATAAGATATGGCCATGGTATCATAATATGGAAAGTATGGCCCCTCACGGTAAACGGAGTGTACTATGCATAACAATACGATAAATTCCCTTTACGTCGTCACCAAGTAGAATGTAATTGACAACCCTCTCTGCTAGAATCTCTTTCTCTCCAACCCTCGCGAGGATTATGAAACCTTAGTGTATGGTAATGAACAGACACACAGTTTTATTTTTTATTTACAATTCAGATAGCCACATATATTATTGTTGTAACCATTTATTGAACACCAAACCATGTTAATAAAAATGGAGGAATAATTTAGATAGTTGAAGATTATTGTTTAATTTGTTCGATTTGAGTGTACCATTTATAGAAATAGAAATATTTTATGTTAGAACTAACTCTAGCAAAGCTAGAAAGTTTACTTTTATACACTTTTTTTTAATATCCAATGCTAAGTTCTTGTACAAAAGGATATTTAATAAATGCCTTAAACAGGTAGGTTACTTATAACAAGATTAGGAAATTTAATATTAACTAGGAATATTTAATAAAAATTAAAAACTAATTTGAAGTGAAACAAGTCATCACTGAACAACAGCCCTTATATTTAAGACAAATTTTAGTTAAGTTGTCTGTAAACATAATAATCGCATAAATGAATACAATTTTAGAACAATTTTCAAATAATGATAATAGATAAATGACCCGTTTCAATGGTTCTGTGGTGTAGTGTGACACTCTCGTGATAGAATGAACTAAAGTTATTGAGGAAAGTGAGGGTTCGATTCCTGGTTAGGTGTGTTAAAGGTGTTTTCGCCTAGATAATTTTACATTCCACCTTCACGAAAATCTTGGTGCATTTCATTTAAATTCTATCTTTCTCCTATTTAGCCCAATAGTGTAAATATGCTGATTGGCATTAGACTGAGTAAGCAAAATAATAATTTTACTGTAGGCCTATTTATAAATTAATGGCAAATTTATTTTTAACTGAAAAAAATTATCAAATACGGATATTTTTTAATTTGTCTTCGTGTGCACTGTTTAAGCTCTACTTATAAGGACTGAATCTAAAAAAACTTGCGAAAAAAAATCAATTAACACTTGAAGATTTTTGTTTTCATGTTTTTCACAAAAAATATTTTATAAATGTGGTGTTTAGCGTCTGAGATCTACTCGAATAATTCACAATTTTCTTAGACTCCACTTTATATGTAAAACCAATATTGATTTTAATGATAGATAATTACTTTAAATATTAGGACAAAATGTTAATTGAATATGAAAGATCGTTGTTGTTTTTTTCCTTTAACTTTTACTGTTTTACCAAGCACGATTAATTATTCACTTTTCGTCCATGGTCTATTTTGTTTATCAGAATCTTTATAATCTGTATTATTACTTCAATTTTTATGTATCACAAATCGATACATAATGGTTCTCTACAGAATAGTACCGAGAGCTGAAAATAAGTTAAAGATGTATCTTGATATAAGAAGAACCAGGATGGCTTAGTTTTTGAGCATTGATTGGCGAAGCCAAAGGTCCCGGGCTCGATTCAATTAATAACTGAATTTAATTATTTTTATTTCATATTCTAATAGTGTTATAAATCCGTGATATTAACTATATCAAAGCGTATAACTTGAATGGGTAGCAAGACGTGGTGCTAAACGAAATAAAAAACAAAGAAAAATATATTAACCAAATAACAGAATGAGTATTGTATTTTTTTTTCATCAAATCTTCCTATACTTTCTGTTTATATGCAAATAAATTAAGATATATAATGTACTAGGGATGAGAAAACTAAATTTTTTGAGTAAATGTAGATGCATTTGCATGTATATGATGAGAAATTTTTTGAAATAAACATAACTTTAGTACGCACAACTAGGATTCAAATCACGAGTCCCCCGCTGGTAAATAAAGCACTGTGAATGAGCTTGGCTTTTGAGCCAAGTGTCCATCGGCAAAAATATTAGGAAAGTATTATTAATCGAAGTGGCGGGGAGGGTAACAAAACATCAGGGTTATCTTGTTTGATTTTCTGGTGAAAGAGAGGTCGATGTTTGAATTCAAACAGCCTGTGGCGAGCAAAACCTTTCCTTAAATGGTTTCCCGATATGAGATTGCATGTGCAATATTTGTGTCTCCCTCAAAACAAATGTGGGCAGAATTGTTTTCTCTAAATTGTACCTTCTTCACCCCGAAAACATTTGCATAATAATTCATGTGTATATATATATATATATGTGTTTACATACATATAATATTTTTATTAGCACCGCGTCTTACTACCCGTTCGGGTTATAAGCACTTATGCTAATGTGTAATGGTAGGGTGATTGTGAGATGAAATGGAGGACCTACAATTTAGCGTGGAATCCGAACCACGGTGTTGGCCTGGCATTCCCCACATTCACAGGATGTCTTGTCAGAGGTGAAGGAAGGGTTTGGTAATCAGATAAATCTGTGCCGGTACCGAGGATTGAACCCCGGCTGCCAGCATAGAAGTCTGACACCTTACCCCTAGACCGCCAGGTCACATCCGTACATATATACATACATATATAATACATATGTATACACACACATATATACATATCTAATATATATGCCTGTAGGCCAAACTGCATGTAAGATGCAGTGTGATTTTATTTTATAATTTGTGGACCTATATCGTTTAATTAAATAACTTATGTTTTTTTGCATTAGATGTTATTGGTAACTTGAAAAAACCTTATTTAACAATTTTCACAATAAACAATTTTAAACCAACATTTATATATTTACCAAAACAAAAGACTGCCCACATTAATTTCCATTTATTCGATGTATCTAATCTGCAATTTCTGAACGTTCTGATTATATCAGCCCACGTCTTATAAACTAGCTTCAATCTAGAACAGACACAACATCCAGCACTAAGTGGTTAATTCATTACCGTTAAGGGGGAAACCCAATTTCACTAACTATATATTTTTCGACCAAGCCAGGAATCAAACCCGGAGTTCTTAACTCAATAGGGGTGACATACCACCAACTTAGCCTAGTAGTCAATTTACTGTCCATAAATATTATTATTATTAGCACCGCGTCTTACTACCCGTTCGGGTTATACGCACTTACGCTAATGTGTTATGGTAGGGTGATTGTGAGATAACGTGGAATCCGAACCACGGTGGAGGCCTGGCATTCCTCACATTAACAAGATGTCTTGTCAGAGGTGAAGGAAGGGTTTGGTAAGCCTACTGTCCATAAAAATGAATTTACCATTTACTAGGCATTTAACCTGAACGGGTAGTAGGACGTTGTGCTTTTAAAAAAAACACTACTTACTAACACAAATATAATTTGTTTGATAAAAACCGCCTCGGTGTCGTAGTTGGCTAACGCGCGTGTCGTGTTGAGCTCGACCGCTGAAGACGGGGAGATCGATCTCCCTCCACGCAAATGCGGGTTCACTTCCTCTAATTCAACCTTCCTAATTCCTAATCCATTAGAGTAATTAGTACTTAAAGCGTGTAAACTGAACGGATAGTAAGACGCGATGCTAAATATTATTATTATTGTTTAATAAAGTCGATTAAGTTTTAGTACTCTGACATAATTTATCGTTTAGTTGATATACATTTTAATGACATAGCTTATTATGAATAGAGAATATATATTTTTGTGAATGTTTTGTTAATTACCAACATTTATATTTCCATATCTTTGCGAACATACCTGACAAAGGGAAACTAATCACCATATTCTCGTAATTTATAATCTCATCTTTGCCACGTAATAGGCTTTCTAGAATGTGTGACCAACTGCAAATTCAAACCATTGTTTTTTTTTTTCATGACAAGACTCCATTTTAAAATTCTTATTGTTTGTTTCTTCAAGAAACCTCCCCCTTCCAGTTTCAGAAACAGGTTTAGGAGAATGTCTATTTTCTGATTGGTGACACTAGCATAGCTTAAAAAAAACTATTCAGGAAATTTGGACATTGTTTAAAAACTATAAAAAATCATTTTCTTAAGAAGAATATGTGTTTATTGTATTACAATGTTTAAATGGCCTTAAGGAGGGGATATATTTGACTGATATATACATGTGCTGTTTGGGAATAATCCAGTATTAGAGATTATTTAACAAGGCAGTGAATTTTATATGTAACAAAAACAATTGTGTGTGCCAATATTTTAATGTGTTTTCATTTATTTATCGATGTGTCGATTAAAATATAATTTGAATGATTTTTTTTTAATGTCAACTGATGTGGTGGTGACAAAATTTAAAGTTATTCATATCTACTTAAATATTTAAATATCTTTTACAAGGAACTATAAAACAATAATACATTGGTAAGAAAAAATCAAATACTTACTCTAATAATATAATGAATTTATTTTGTGAGCATTAGGCATTAAATTTATACGTCTATTCGTAATGACCAAAAATAAGAATTTTTATCAATGTTTTCTATTTAGTTTGACTGTTTAAATTTAACATCTGCATATACATTTAATCATTTTTGTTGGAAGTGTTATATAGTATAACAATGATTGCGTTGTGTTTGTTCACTGTATCTTACTTCATGACCGTTTTCTCCTTAGGTTTATTTATGAGGAAGGTAGATAGGTAAAATAAGTATAGCCGTATTTGCGTTAATATAGAATGGGGTTAACTTATTGAAAAGTAAATATAGTTCACCCAGCTTGGATCTGAACACATACTTACCTATGTTACAGAAATCTATACCAGATGATTTGATAGATTCATCCGCGTGCACTCCAATACGGTTGTCGTTTTTAAAACTCTTATAGTAATATGAAGAGCTATTTAAATTTAGTAAAACCTGATTATTGTTTATTTAATTTTTTTCGCTTCGTCTTACTACACGATCGGGATTTTAATATTTAGTCATGATTATAGTGTAGGGATGATTAGATTCTATTATAGATTTAATATACCTGAATTTGCATGGCATAAGAATATGAAATAATGAAAAAAAACTACTCAAAATGACTTACCATAATTTGAACCCTTACCACCTCGTCACCAGCTCTAGCTTGAAATATAACTTGCATGCCCACCAGTGCTTGTACTAATATTATTAGCATGAATTAATAATCATATATTTAATTTTCAAATTTAATATGTTTACTATCTATATAATTATTTTCCTAAGCAAATATAAATTTTTTCTAATATTTTAAAACAATTAAAATTATTATTATTAGCAATTTATTCCGTTATATTCCCAGTATATAAGTAAATATTTTAATTAATATTTTAATTCAAGATGACAATTTTTCCATATAATCATGCTATCAATCCAGACAGTATTCAATTTAGTCTATATAACCTGGTAGGGAGTAAAAACCTTATGGTTCTAAATACATTTACCGTTATTTGCCTAGAGTCTTGGGTTAATTCCTTAAGGAAATTCACCCTCATTACACCTAGCTGGTATTTGAACCCTGGTTTATCCATTACAAGTAAACCAGACCAGATAATCCTGAAATTCAATCTGTATGCCCACCAATTCAGGCAATTTATTCCTTTTTTATAAATAATAACTATATCAATTTAAATATTCTTTTAATTAATAACATATTTCATCATAGGTATTTGCTATACTTATTTAATCTAATATGTTTTGGATTTATATTAAAATATCATTTTGAACTAAGATATTATTTGGTTCAATTTAACTGATTGAACCGTGAATTAAAAATTATACCTGCTAAGAGAACATTTAGTTTTTAATTATATTAAAATAGTTGAGCTATATAAATGAAAATTAATGTTCACACTCGAAATCTACGTATGTGTGATAAAATAAATTAAAAAATAACATATAGGCCTATCTAGTAAATATTTTATTACTGTATTATATACATAAGACTATTTTATATGACATATTTAGCTTTATATTTTTATATCTTAAAATTATCGCTAGTCAAGATACAAACTATAAGTACGTCCTTGTTTAGTTTAAATATAAACTATACTACGGTGCATATTATTAAACAATATAGGCCTAACTTATAATTTACTTAATTTATTTAATTAAATATTGATTAATTACCAAGTTTATCAGAAACTAACTTACTTTTATAAACATATATAATATTAATTTCAAAAATATATTATAGGTCTACATCTTAGGCTAATAAATAAAATCGTCTAATAAACAATATTTATATTTTATATGCAAATTTTATATGTTCATCTTACATTTTAAATAAACGGCTAAACAAAATGTATATTCATTAAGTACAGAAATAAACTAATTATTTAAAATAAATCTAATTAAATAGAGATGATATATTTGTCAAAATTATTTTCAAATTTTTCTTTCACCGCACAGGGTCTTGCTGATCCACTCTACAGACGCCATTTACTGACCTAGCGGTGATGCTTGGAACTATGGTCGCTCCATAACGTGAAAATGGAGTTTATTATTGATCTTCCCCACTCTTTCAAAATAGTTTAATCTAAGCTATATTGAGAATTAAATTTTTTATTTGAATTAAAATAAACTCATCATTAAAACCCAGATGTCTAGAAATATGTATTTAAATAAAAGTAAAACAAAATTAATCATTCGTTTTCTTGCTATGTAATAAAGTAGATCTGTGAGGAGTGTGCATAAATATAATGAACCGAGGAGTATTGACGAATATTAAAGTTACAAAAATGCGTAAAGAAAGGGATACGCTACAAAGGAGAGAAAATAATACAAAGTTTAAGTAAAAACAAGAGCTCTATAGAAAACAGCTGACGATGACGGAGGGGATGTAGGAGGGATGACAAATTGATGACTAAGCGATGAGACGTAATACCTTCCCAGACCCAGCAATCTTGTTTTTTTTTATGCATGAATTCAACTATTGAATGAACAAATGTGCCTGTTTTAGAGAAATTATATTTCAAATATACTGTATTAGTAATTAAACAATTTGGAATATAACTAATATATTTTTAGCTAGATTTATAAAATTCCTAAACCATTTACTCTATTTTTGCTATTCAAATTATTCCCGTATATAAATTGTTAGTACAATATATGAACATACATAATTTACGTGTATTAATACAAATTAGTAAATATATTTTGTACACAAATTAGTCGAATTATATTTAAAATATATATACCTAGGCTGTATTTGAGAAGAAAAAAATCTTATGTGTGATTGCCTTACTAATCGGATAGTAACCAAATTTACTAGAACTATTATAATATATTTATAAAACTAATAAAATGATTTTAATCTCTCACACTATACGTGCAGTACTTATATTATCAACGTGGATCATATAACTTTTTAATGTCGACAAAAAACATATTTTTGTATTTTATAAACTTATATCTGTGTCGCCATTCAACTATCTATTTGTATTTAACTATATAATGTATTTATAAATTTATTTGTTATCTATCCTGAATATTTATAGACCTTAATATTAATTACGAAGCAAAGTTTAAATAAGTGTAACTATAGGAAATAAACTAAAATGGCGTAATTCAGTATGTAGATGTTATGGGTGATATGCGAAATCTAAATAATATCGAGATTAATCTGGAGATGTCAGCATTACTCAGGTACAGTTGATAGAGTCAGAAATAAAAAGTAATTTATCTCATTTATGACACTATCTGGATAGTATCGACACTATCCAGTAAAAATTGGTTAACGTTGAATAATGTTTGTAAAACTAAGCACGTTTCTATACGAATTTTATTTTGCAACAATAGTTGGAAACTGGACAATAAAATGGATCGTAGCAGTGCACCAGCATTCTAAATGATCATTTGATCCTTTGTTTTACACTAACCTAACCTAACCTGGGTTAACCTAGCCTAACTTAAACTAATATAGTCTTCTGTGCTGGGGTTCGGGGTTCAATCCTCGGTCCCGGCACAGATTTATCTGATTACCAAACCCTTCCTTCACCTCTGACAAGACATCTTGTGAATGTGGGGAATGCCAGGCCTCCACCGTGGTTCGGATTCCACGTTAAACTGTAGGTCCTCCATTTCATCTCACAATCACCCTACCATTACACATTAGCGTAAGAGCGTATAACCCGAACGGGTAGTAAGACGTGGTGCTAATAATAATAATAATAATAATAATAAACTAATATAGCATAGCCCAAATTCTCATTACTAGCCCCACGGATTCTTTGGTGCTGACTGACAACTCACAGCTGACATCTGACAGTCAACATTTAGGTATATACCTACATTTTTACTGTCAGAAGTGACAGCTGCTAAACACATGTTTTTGCTGATCATCTGGTTCGGCGTAGGGGTACATAATTTGGTCTGGTAACTTTTCAAAACTGTCAGTCAGCACCAAAGAAGACATGGGGCTACTTTTTTTGTAACCTAACCTAACTAACCTAACTAACATAGTCTAGCACATAGAAATTGCTAATATCAAAGTGCGGGTAGATAATATAAATATTATCTGGATTAACTACGAAAAATTGTATTCATTCACCTCTCACTCAACATTAACAATAAATTTTGGATAATGTCAATTTTATTTAGTTAATATTGACTTTATCCAGGTTCATACTTTACCTGTACAATATACATATAATATATTTTTTAACGTATTTAAATAATTCAAAATCTCTGGCAGGATCGAATAAAATTTTATAAGTCTACTACAAGTATTCTTCCTCGTTGAAATATCCTGCATATTGATGATTTAATAACACATTTTTGAGCAGAGCATAATTTCATAACATGTTTAGTTAAAATAAAATGGTATTCGGTAAAAGCTATAATTTGTATAAGGGAACTATATATATTAAACGATCCTCACTTTAATTCATTCTTTGTAATTAAAATGGTCCCCTTTAGCTCAAAATAATATTATCGATACAATTAAATCAAGTGACAATTTTTCACAAGTAAAAACAACCTCACATAGAAAATATTTATTATTTTTAAAGTATTGTTTGTTTAAATAATTAATTATTTGTAACACAATTGCTTATAATTTGTTTAAAAAACATGGATTCTTTTATAACAGTTATAATATCTCTTTTTAATAAAAAATGTCGACAATGAAAGCAAACGAAAGATTTAGTTATGAAAAATGAACTAACTTATATGAAATAATTATCTGGAAATATTTTTCTAAATAAATATTGCATGAAATAATTTATATCAACTTCCTCCATTAAAGACTGAACATTTTAGAAATTAATTATATATATATATATATATATATTATTTATAAGCGGTGAATACACTTATCACGTATTCAAATACATCCAATTAATACGTTAATCTAACCGGCCTCGTGGTATAGTGTTTAGAGCTCTTGGCTGCTGACTTAGAGGTCCCGGATTTCGACTCCTGAATGGTACCGAGGGAATTTTATAGAAATGTAAACAATTCCTTATGTCAACATGGTTTGGTTTATTAGGGTTTTGGTAGGTTAAGCTTTTTATTGGCTCCACGCTCTTATATTAATTCTCATCACCTCATCTCATGTGTACAGTACATGGAAAGAGCCTCCACGGAAAGAATGGTATTAGTAGTACATTTGGGCGTCCCTTGGTCAACAATACATTAGTACTAGCTTCACCTGCCGTTATTATTATCACGTAAAAGGTGACCTGGCGGTCTAGGGGTAAGGTGTCAGACTTCTGTGCTGGCGGCCGGGGTTCAATCCTCGGTGCCGGCACAGATTTATCTGATTAACAAACCCCTCCTTCACCTCTGACAAGACATCTTGTGAATGTTGGGAATGCCAGGCCTCCACCGTGGTTCGGATTCCACGTTAAACTGTAGGTCCTCCATTTCATCTCACAATCACCCTACCATTACACATTAGCGTAAGTGCGTATAACCTGAACGGGTAGTAAGACGCGCTGCTAATAATAATAATAATAATAATAATAATAAAAATATTATCACGTAGCCCCGTTTACATTTCTCGGATAGAAATCAATCCGGAACACTTCTACTTTGTACATATGGATGCATATATTCTTGGACATTTATGTCTGCCACAATACATAACATAAAGAAGAATATATTTAAACGAGATTGGTTTCGAGTTTTGCAGTACAAATAGCTTAGTCGTAGATTTAATTTATTTTTAAATTGTTTAAAAATTATATTTTTGCTTCCTTCATATATATATATATCTGTCTAGGACATATAGGCTGGAAACATCTCTCCCTCCTAACCGAGCTCGGTGACCAACCAACACAAGAGGCTGTAAATTAGGTTATTAATACGAACATTTCTGGTGTTATTCTACATCGCTGATTGGTCAGGAAAGCTAACAATATGTCTATGTTAACCTCTTTCAAATATCGGCGATGGCTAATCATATTGATGGCTTCTTTGTAAACTAGACATATTAATTTGATGAGTCTGGTGAGTGATCACAGACTAATCTTAAATATTTGTGGGGATATAACAATGTCTTATGGTTACGTTAAATTTATAAACAGGTATGTTTATTTTACCATAAGAATAAGACTATACAGATATTGGAAAATAAATTAATCAAATTTAAATAGTAAATATATTTTTAAATAATTGTTTATCACGTCCTACTATCTGTTCAGGTTATACGCATAAATGATATGTACTCTAATGAGGTTAGGGATGAAAAAGGAAGAATCTTAGAATAAGCTGTCCTTATTTTCGTGGAAGGAGAGTGGTGAACTATTTAAGAAATAAACACCCTCAGTAGACCCGACCAGGATTCAAACACCGATATTACCGTCATCAACATTCCAGGTCAACATGAGAGTGATACCTTAGACAAATGGACCACTGAAGCGTGTACATTATTAACAATTTTAGTAAATTTAGCATATTTAAAAATTAATATTAATTAAAATCCAATAATAATCAACTTTTTCTTAGCTCATTATTCGAAATTTTTATCATTAATATCGCATAGTGTAGAAGAGCTACTGATAATATATAAGTGGTATTAATTTTCTTTCTTTTTTATGTTTGGGTCTTGTTTGACTATCCTTTTAAAATATCTTTATTTAAAATTACAATAATGGGGTATAGAAGATAAAATTTTAATTCAAACCACATTTTATCGAAGTAAGAGTGGAATACGATTCAAGGAAATAATTCTCAGTGCCCACGGACGAAATTTGAACCTAGACCTTTCCGTCAAAAGGAAAACATACAAGAAGAACTTGAGGGTTAGTCCAAGTACCCACCAATTAAAATATTGATATGTGTCCAGTAATTTTGTTCGTTGGAGGTGAATTTCTTAAAATAAGATTAATTCACTAAGACTATTACAATTTTTGGACAATAACGATTGTTTTGTAGCTAATATTGAATTTAATGTTTTAATTCGACTGTACAAATCTAATAGAACCAGATTGAGATAAAACATTTTTATTATTATTATTTTTACCGCATCTTTCTACCCGTTCGGGTTGTACACACTTACGCTAATGTGTAATGGTAGGGTGATTGTGAGATTAAATGAAGGACCTACAGTTTAACGTGGAATCCGAACCACGGTGGGGGCCTGGCATTCCCCACATTCACAAGATGTCTTGTCAGAGATGAAGGAAGGGTTTGGTAATCAGATACATCTGTGCTGGGACCGAGGATTGAACCCTGGCCGCCAGCATAGAAGTCTGACACCTTACCCCTAGACCGCCAGGTCACCCCATTTTAATTAAAATTGTCAACATTTACCTAATGAATAAAATTGATGACACATTACAAAAAAAAATCACCTTCCTTTTCTTTGATCGGGAATTTTGCCTCATCCTATTTGATCTAAATCGGGGAAGGGAATCATCAATAAAACTATTGTGTCGCAAGCCAAAAATCTAATCAGAGCTATTAAATAAATAAATTTTTGATTTCTACCAAACTTCGCTATAACAAACTTTTATTCCACCTTAGGTTTTAAAATAAATAATCAAGTGCTTCTACACTAAACATAAACGTCCTGGCGTGAAGCAATATACATTTCTGAAATGTTTAATTTCGTTAACAAGAGCATTTGTACCACTTTTTCTTGAATACACTATAGGCCCCATATTCCATTCTTTGTAATTATATACGTTAGATGAAATTGTCTAGTGAGTGACCCTTATTACTTGGTCCGGAAGTGTACGCCAAATCAAATAACGGTCTTTTGTAAGTCATCTCGTCCCGTTGATTAGATGTTCCTCTCATATCCCCATATTCGTTTGTTTCTTTCTTTAACAAGACTTTGACATGAATAGGGACGTGATAGCGTGCAAAAGAAACTTCAATTTACAACAATTATTTCACTTGTTTAGTGAAGTAATATAGCATATTATCTACTTTCAAGCTATTTAAAAATCTACTTAAATATGGACTCTATTAACAATCGTGATCTATTCTATTTATATATTATGATTTTAACAAGGAAGGATCACTCTGATTTTCGAATATTTTTAGTCCTTAACAATGCTAGAAATTCGATAATTCTTGAAGTGTATCATTTTTTTTTCAATAATAATTTTTTGGGGGACTAATTTTTTTTTATTGGTTTAGCCCAACATGACGTTTTACAAACCTAACGATTGGAGCGTTATTTAACAAACAGCTGAAAGAGAATTCACATTATAACAAAAATAATAATTTTGATACTATTTCAATTTATACATTGCAGTTAAAGAATGCGTATGTAGATCAACCAATTTAAAATTGAAGGAAAATAAATTATATCAAAAATGGAAATGTTAACTTCTTATACTTATCATATTTTCTAATGTACAGATTCAAATTAAACGAATGGGATTCTTATGATTAATGATGAGATGGATTAAATGAAAAGTGGATTTGGCGTACTAGACCGAGACTTTCAATCTTATCAAATAAATGTTACCTAAGAATCATTTAAGAATTTATAAAAGTCATTAAACAAATAATGTTGGATGTATTAATAATTTAATGTAGTTGTGTTAGTACGGGAAATGAATTAACATAAATTATTTTAAGAGATATAAATTTATTCGAAAAATGTCTTACTTTTTAACAGTAAAATTAGGATGAAAGAAAGAGTCTCTGCTACTATCGTAAAATAATGTGCATCTCCGTTCAAAACTTCTTTTTAAAACTTCCATAGATATTCACCTTTTAATTATTTTTTCTCATCTTCCACCTTTTTTAACATCCACCCAACCCGTTAAATCCACCCCATCCCACCTTTCTCAACTTCTTCTACGGTAATTTTCAAAGTTCCACCCAAACAATTTCTCATTTCAAAAATTTTTTACACTCGTTTTCTTCATCTCACTCTTACTGTTTTCGTTCAGATTCCCCAACCCCTTTAGCTCTACTTTATTTAAACTCGTCTCCCACCCTATCTCCTTTTTCCCAACGATCTGCCCCCCATCAGACTACAAGGGCAATTAAAGGGACGGTCGGGGCCATTTTCAAGAAAATGACGTTGCGAGAAATAAAAGAGTCGCTTGGTGTTGTCACTTGAAATATGTGTACCAGTCTTCGTTGGAAATCTTGCCCGAGTTTTCAGACAGCTTCTTAATGAAATGGCTATGTCGTTTGCTGCGAACAATGGTCATAGAAAGGGCGCCAAATTTGATGCTAATAGCTGCACATAATAACAATCCTAATGATGATGGCATAGCTGGTACCTATGATTTTCCTACCCTGTACGATATCTATGTGGTATTATAAAACATTAAATTGACCTATTTCACTTTTAAATAAATGAAAAGCACGGAAAAATTTATTTTTCACTTAGAATAAAACATTTAAATATATATAAGAAAAAAATAAGAAATGTTGATAGTATTAATAATTATTTGTTTATTAAATTATTAATTGTATAATAATGTGTGCGTATAACCCGAACGGGTAGTAAGACGCGGTGCTAATAATAATAATAATAATAATAATATAATTATGTGGCCGAATAAAGTATTAGAAATAAGAAATCTAGAAAATAATGATTATGAGAAACTTTTAACTTAGTAGATTGGAAATTATTTCTATTTTAATAAAAATTCATTGTTTTCTTAAGCTACGAGCAACGTATAGTTAAAATTATACTTCAATGTATTTGAATCATATCTATTTTGAAAACTTAATTAAATATACTATATTAGTTATCTTGATTGTTTGTAAAAATGTCACAAACAATAAATCTAAGTTTGAATTTCAGGTTTATTTTAACATTTATTGGTAAACATTTATAAATCTCTTTCTCTAAACCATAATGCTTCCTGTTGGGTAGCATTGAATGCACTCAATATACTTGACAACCTTTAGCTCGTAACATCTAACATTAATAAATTATGTAGCCAATATAAAATTCAAGAAAGTAATATTGTTAAATTGCTTTATTCATCTGAGTATGAAAACCAGATTTAATTAGAATTTTATTGGCAATATTTGGTGTCGTTTTGGCTTTCTTACTCTTCCAGGAAAGCTATTTTATATACCCACATGCACTTTCTCTCAGAAATGCGTGATTGTAAGTTCCATTATAAATTAAATTAAATTACGTTATATTTGTAATGTATATTTATATATATAATCAAAAGCCAAAAGTAATATTATCTTATACTATACTGTATTGTTTATTATATTAGTTGTCGGTGACATGGCGGTCTATGGGTAAGGTGTCAGACTTCTGCGCTGGCTGCCGGGGTTCAATCCTCGGTCACGGCAAAGATTTATCTGATTACCAAACCCTTCCTTCACCTCTGACAAGACACCTTGTGAATGTGGGGAATTCCAGGCCTCCACCGTGGTTCGGATTCCAAGTTAAACTGTAGGTCCTTCATTTCATCTCACAATCACCCTAACCATTACACATTAGCGTAACTGCGTATAAACCGTACGGGTAGTAAGATGCGGTGCTAATAATAATAATACTAATAATAATAATAATAATTAGTATATTAGTTAGTAAACACCCCGCTTCTGTAGTCGAAGATTCTAGAGCGTCACTCTCGTAATAGACTCCACTGCCAGCAACGGGGAGATTGGGTTTAAAATCTTGGTTTAGTCAACTGGGGGTAGTTATACCTAGGTAGTTTTCCACTCTCCTTCCACGCGATTTGAGATAAGAAATCCTTTAAATATGATCTTATTTTTACATCATATATGAGCTTAGCTAGTGCATATGCATAAAATCCGAAGTGGCGTTGAGACGTAGTGACAAAATCTCATAGGAGCTGCGTTATTATTAACACGGAGCTTGTCTGTTTGAAACCATGGTGATGCAGGAAACCAGTTATGGTATTCCTCTTCAGTTATTGAACCAAAATGAACCGTCAATGGTGATCGACTACATTGTAAGTCTAATTCCTTAAACCACAACCCCACTTTTGTGTACTCCCTATACATTTTTGGATGACATATTAATATTTATTCAAATATATTTATGGCTGATATGTATTATCATTGTTAGGTGTTATGTCTTACGACAGGTCCATTCCTTTTGTAAATGAATTTAGACCGTCAAGGCGCCCTGTTTTCTGCCCCTTTCAACTCCCAGAGTTTCTTTTGCTCTTATGAAAATAATATTTCTTTTCACAAACATTAAAATATCCCGTTTAGTACAGAATAAGAATGGTGTTTGGACCTATTATTTTGAAAACAACTCTATAAAAAATAATGTGTGAAAATAAAAATAGTTGACCATAATTTCTTATTATAAAAATAATTAGAAACGATTGTACTGATATCGATAAAGCATAGCACAAGTATAGTACTTCATTATTGGTCATGGTTATTATACTCTTAGTAAATTTAAAAATAATATTTCACGGATTATATTGCTTCTATGTAAATTAAAACTTTAATCATTGCTGTCAATATAAGCAAATCTCTTGTAAAACTCAATATATGTGTATGTGTGTGTGTGTGTTATTATGTAAGCGCGCGTGTGTGTAACGTGACTTATAGCTCTCCCGGCCTATTCGCATACTTACTCTCATTAGTTGAAGATAAGGAAGAAGTTATAATTTAGATCAGGGATTTTCAAATTTTTTAATCCTAAGGTGCCCTTGCACTGTCGAAAATGCATGCTGCATCCCTCATAAATATTTTTACACTTAAATATGAACCTTCAGTAACAGTTATATTTACTAGTATAAAGGTCGAACACAAATGGGAATCACCCCACAAGCTATGTCCTCAACTTTGGTAAAACTCCTTTACTAATATTTTGAAAAATAGGCTATCCTAATTAATGATGATATTTAATGGTAGGAAAATCCAAAAATCTAAAAGTGACACATGGAGCCTGAGATAGCTATGGCAAAGCCTGGTTTGGAAGAACTTTGATCGAGAGGTAGTGGTACTCATATTTACTGAGAGGGATGGTAGGGAAAACATTTAGGAGTAAATAACAACAGTATACCCGGTAGGGATTCGAACTACGATTTCGCCGTCATTGGGAGTCCAGTCTGTTGTGAGTGAGATGCTTTAATGCTTAGACCATAAAACCACCAAAGTTGTTAGTAGTAATACAATTTTAATAATGAAATATTATAAACATTTCTGAATTATATATATAGTTTTTTTTTTTCAAATACATAGCTAAAAAGAAGTGTCATCTCAAGTTGTTGATAAGTTTGATTATGAATAATCTATAATTAATATTAATAATAATAGTTAGCACCACGTCTTACTACCCGTTCAGGTTATACGCTTTAAGTACTAATTACTCTAATGGATCAGGAATTGGGAAGGTTGAATTAGAAGAAGTGGACCCGCATTTGCGTGGAGGGAGAATGGAAAACCATTTAGGAAAAACCACCCCCAATTCACCCGACCGAGATTCGAACCTCGATCTCCCCGTCCTCAGCAGTAGAGCATCAACACGACAAGCGCGTCAGCCAACTACGCCACAGAGTCGGGTTTATAATTAATAATATGTTTTGGTCTTGCATCGAAATGTAAATTTCAAAACTATAGGGCTACATAACTAAATTAACTAGATTCTAGAACGAATCTAAAATATAAGGCATCAAATTAAATAAAAAAATAGTACTTTTTAGTAAACGGCTGTCGTCCCCTAACGACGTAGCCAACTTGTAGATTTCAACGCTACTTTGTGAAGCGGGTTCCATCTTAACTTGACGCACCTCAGCAATCGAAACGCTATCACACTTAGACGCCAATGTACAAACTCGGAAAAGAGGGAATAAAATGAGAAGTTCCCTCTGAGAGGGCTATTGTCTGTGTGCTGATAACCCTTTCCATCTTCCTCTAACAAGTTTACACACTCACTTTAAGACTTGCGCCTTGAAAACATTGACATGATTTAAATGTTACCTTTTACTTGTTTCCTATACTAGATAGAATAATAATAATATTTAGCACCTCGTCTTACTACCCGTTCTGGTTATACGCTTTAAGTACTAATTACTATAATGGATTAGGAATTGGGAAGGTTGAATTAGAGGAAGTGAACCCACATTTGCGTGGAACGTGGAGGGAGAGTGGAAAACCATTTAGGAAAAACCACCCCCAGTTCACCCGACCGAGATTTGAACCTTGATCTCCCCGTCCTCAGTGGTCGAGCTCAACACGACAAGCGCGTTAACCAACTACGCCACCGAGGCGGGTCCCTAGATAGAAATATTCTAACCCGGACTTTGCTAATCGACATCGTGGCAGGAAGTTTCCTACAGGCCATCTTCGTGACCGAGACAAATAGTCTAAGTTGTAGAAGATTTATAAAAACTGCCTTTAAAAAAGCACACTCAAAGATAAAACAAAATAACAATTTGTGACCCTATAGAACTATTTTTAGAATTACTTAAAAATGTATGGTTTTTGTTTTAACGTTATATCTTTAAAATTCTCGGAGTAAAATGTAAATTCATTGACGTGGGATGCCCTATCATGACTGGCGGTGACGACGTAGGTAGGAAAGTCCTTACCGATGAGAATTTAGACTATTGATATAATACACACCTCAAACATTTATGAAACTTGATTATTTAAGTAGATATTCCACATTAAAGCTTGTGAGATAAACTTCCTCTCTTCAAATAATTAGAAATAATCTATAGATCCAAAGGATACCTCTATTGAATAATTATTTTTGAAAGTCTATACAAATGTAACTCTGACTCGAATAAAATATATCGCGCCTTTAAATGTGGTGTTGAGAGAGATGTTATAAATTGATTTTTTTAGCATGATTTTATAGTTCAAATTTATTTGACATAGTGGAGTGAGGTCTTTATAATTTAGCTTGTGTATGAATATATTTTTCCACGATTACTCTCAAAGGCATGAAATAATTTAATGAAATTTGGCAAGGAAGCTCTATAAAACTAGGAAAGACTGTGGGCATATGTTTAGTTGTTCATTTTTAAATTGAATTGTGATATCTGTTGTTTGACTGAGGTTTTGAACCACGTGTTTTCTGTTTAAATTGGTCACCGAGAAAATGTATCAACTTAAAATACAAGAAGAAGGTATATCAGATATTTCAATACGAAATCTTAAGAAAACTCTTAATGTTTTATTAATTATAAGAACCTTAAATAATTCCTATAATAATGTATTTAGGTATCTCTTTTTTTCCATTAGGGAGCTAGATCTAGTGTCCACAGACGTATTAGGCACTAACTATTTAATATGAATTAGTACGGTGCTAATATTTCTAAGTCTTAAGTAATTGATTGGTAAAATATTAAATATCTTGGACAAACTATAACGAGGTTTGTTTTTCTTTCTATAATGTGAGAGACACGTTAAAACAAAATTCCACTTTAAGTTTTACAAAATTTTTGAGGCATCTTAATTAATCTTTTACTAAAAACAGAAAGGGAGATTAAAATATCTCGAAAGTGTGAATATATAGCTTTCTAAAGGAGAAAACGCCGTATGATGAATATGATGAACCTAGCCGATTTCTGAGGGACGCGGGCAGGTTCTGTACTGTCGCGTGATTGTCGCGGCACGCGTGAATATCTTCTAGGACGTGGAAAGGCTTGAACAATCTTTCCGGGTACAGTGATAGAGTGGATTAAATCGTGTAAAACTTAAACCATTTCGTTAAAGGGTCGTCTTCAACATATTTTCTTGAAAATTTTAATGTTTTGATAGCAAGCATACAGTATTATTGAGTAATACCTTACTATAGTAAAATATTTCAAATGTTATTATTATTATTATTATTATTATTATTATTACTAACACCGCGTCTTACTACCCTTTCGGAATATACGCATAAATCTTTTTTAACTTGTGTAATATTGTTTTTAAAAAAAGGAATTTTATATACTAAAATTATCATTTTTTTCAATGCTCAGCCAACGCCATATTAAATAGATTTAAATTGTTATTGTTTGCTTTATTATTTAAAAAAAACACTTGTTGCAAAAAAATATATATATTTAACGTAAATATTAATAAATTGTATATATTGATCTTGTATATTTATAAATTATATATATTTATCTTATGTAATTATAAATTTTGATATTTATATTTTCATATATAATATATGTAAATATATATACATATACATTTATATTTTTTTCTTTCATTCACTAAATACTACAAACTAGACCTACATATATGAATCTGAAATAAAACCTTTGATGTTCAAATAAATTATTTAAAAAAACAAAAACAAGCAACGATAAAGTAAAAAAAAAAGTTTATTAAAAAAAATGATCCTTATATCTTATAAGAGAATATTCTTTTAATAATATTCATTTGGAATGTTGGTGACCTGGCGGTCTAGGGGTAAGGTGTCAGACTTCTGTGCTGGGGGTCCGGGGTTCAATCCTCGGTCCCGGCACAGATTTATCTGATTACCAAACCTTTCCTTCACCTCTGACAAGACATCTTGTGAATGTGGGGAATGCCAGGTCTCCACCGTGGTTCGGATTCCACGTTAAACTGTAGGTCCTCCATTTCATCTCATAATCACCCTGCCATTACACATTAGCGTAAGTGCGTATAACCCGAACGGGTAGTAAGACGCGGTGCTAATAATAATAATAATAATAATAATAATAATAATAACAACAATAATAATAATAATAAGAATTTGAAGTTCAGTAATACAAATATAGTTTAGTTTAAACAATTAAAAATAATCTTTTAACCATAACAGGTCAGTTTATGCACTATATAGAACATAGAGTTGATTATTAACTAAACTATATTGTTGTTGAAGATTTGGTATCAGAGAAAATTATTACTATCATTAAGTTTTATGCTATCTCAGAAGTGAATTGTTATCACTTTTAGCTAGACATCCAGAGTTTTTAAGTAGGTCTAACATTCAAGAATGTTGTTTAAAAAATAGTTTATCAAATAAAAGTAATAAGTCATCACTCATTTTAGGCACTGACCAAGTAGCTATGAAATAACTGGGTTCAAAGCCCACTGAATATAGATAGGGTCTTCCTATAGTTGGATAGTGGTGGATGGTTTAGTGGTTGATCATTTTGGGTCTACTATTCCCCAACAAATGAAAACCATTAATAATATTGCACAGCGTACTGTAATGAGTTGAGTAGCCTAAGAGGCCAAAATATAGATATTATTATTATTAGTAGTAGTAGTAGTAGTACCACGTCTTTCTACCCGTTCGGGTTACACGCACTTACGCTAATGTGTAATGGTAGGGTGATTGTGAGATGAAATGGAGGACCTACAATTTAACGTGGAATCCGAACCACGGTGGAGGCCTGGCACTCGCCACATTCACAAGATGTCTTGTCAGAGGTGAAGGGAGGGTTTGGTAATCAGATAAATCTGTGCCGGGACCGAGGATTGAACCCCGGCCGCCAGCATAGAAGTCTGACACCTTACCCCTAGACCACCAGGTCACCCGAAAATATAGCTGCCCATAGCACATTCCTTCCTACCATTGACAGGGTGTACATAATCTAATTACCAATAATGCCATGTTTCAGTGTACAAAATACAGAGAAACTGCACACAATATTTTATGTATTAATGAAGTATTTATTTATAATTTAATTCTTAATAAATGTAGATCAGAACTAGATTAATACATATGATAATCTTACCAACAATAGTTTTAGTAGAGAGGCCATTTCAATTACCATTTTGATGATTATGTCAGTGTTCAGTTCACTTAAAATGTCAGTTCCCACTCTATTGTCACATGTGGGTTAATGCTTCTAAATGGTTAATTATTATTGAACTAGGGAGTTCCTCTATGATGTATTTCAGTCTGGAAAAAATATTTAACACGCTTCTCCTGTTGAGGACAGAGCTAGTATAACAATTTTTATGAATTAAAAAAAAATCTTTCATGTTTGGCATAATACATTATTTACAAACCACACCATAAAACAACAAAGAGACATATATACATTTTACACCATCGTTGATTTAAAAAAAAAATATGTATAGCTAAGATTTGGGCTACCCTAAAACATACTCAATGAAATTTGTCATAAAATTTTGTATAGAAATAATCACCCGGAATTTAATGAATCGTGTTTTATAAAGTAATATTAAACTTTTAATCTTTAAACTTTATATATCATCATTTGTTAGAGTATTGGATTCCCACTAGTAAGTACCTCTCATGCTTGGAACCACTCAATATTTGTATGAATATAACTTCGATATCTACTTTAAACCAAACTACTTATTAACTTCTAAGATCATCATTAATTTTTACTTAAAGATTTTTAAATACACCTTTCAAAAACAACAACTCAAGAAACCTTTAACAAAACTACTAACCGGTAACGTATTTCTTACTATATCTACAAACCTCTCTCGAAAGATTTCAAAATCTGCGTAATACGATCAATAAAATATACACCTACCAGAATAGTGTGTTTAAAGCTAATCAAGTAAGCGTTACTCGTCTTCATGGTCGCATGGTCTAGGGAGTCACGTTCGCAGTAGACTTATTAACAAGTAATGGGAAATTCATGGTTCAAATCGTAGCTGTACCCACTGAGGGTGGTTTTTCTATTATATTTTCCTAATCTTCCTTCGCGTAAGTTTATATAATTCTACTTTCCAAATCCCTATCAGACCAATGTATATATGTGGACTGGACCAGTAGTAAAAAAAACGTCATAATAAAAATAGTTTATTTATTATACTTGGCTTTGATTTGGAAAACCAAAGTTAAATATCTGACTGGGCACATTTTCTCTTTAAGCGAATAACTTCGTATGGAATTAAAATACTACTTTAAGTTTCTTACTCTTTAATTAAGTAAAACCATTTGTTTGTAAATTATTTTTACGGCATCACCCGCTATCCAAACTTGATTTCCCAGATATAAGGTTTAACTTTCTGAATATCTTCCAAAAGAGATAAATAATGCACAAATATTCAATGTTACTCAAATAGTTGAGTTAAACTCGTACAGCCCAAACGTGTAGAGAGGTGTAGAGCAAACTATGAGAAAAAAAAAATAGTCCAGTTGGGTAGTAAAAAGCGATTAAGACAAAATAAAAGACAAATTTTGAAAACCTATGGCAATGCATTGTTCACCTAAGCCGGCAATATGGCATGGACACACATTCCACCTTCCAGGAAGTATCGTCCTAACTTGGAGGTAGAATAGAAGTATTCCAAACGGTTACTGTCTCTTAAGTCGTTACTGCTCGTAGACCCCGAATGCCCCCCAAGTCGGCCCGGTACTTAGCGGGCGAGTTGGCTGCACTGTGACTTTCTTAACTCCAACTTGTGGTAGTCTTAACTTCTTTACTAGACCAAACAAACACACAAACCGTTCACCTCGTCTCATATTTTGTCAACAAACAACTTGATACCTTCACCATTTTTAATTGACACGAATTGTATTAATTACCTAATATTATTTTCAGTATAATATGTTTAGCGTAACGGCTCTTATGGGCTTGTTCTTTAACGTACACTTATTATTTATGGCAAAGGGAAAAAAAAGGGAAATGAATACATATATAAAAAATCCAATCACTTGAAATGAAGATAGAAAAATAATTTACGAACAAAGCAGAGATTAATATTACTATTAGCACCGCGTCATACTACCCGTTCGGGTTATACGCACTTACGCTAATGTGTAATGGTAGGGTGATTGTGAGATGAAAAGATAAATCTTTGCCGGGACCGAGGTTTGAACCCCGGCCGCCAGCATAGAAGTCTGACACCTTACCCCTAGACCGCCAGGTCACCCAGCAGAGATTAAATTAAATTAAATTGTAATGCATATTTTAAATTACCAATGTTAATAGTCCACGTCCACTTATAAAGGGATAAGCCCAAATTAAAATTTGGTTCAACCTAAATTTGGAATGGTTTTATGTGTGTATAATATTGGCTTTGCATTTGGACGAAACATTAACCTGTGAAAGCCAACACAGTTACAATGAGAAGTCTTGGGTTTGATACCCTACCATAGTATTGTAAAAACAGACGTGGGCTAATGAAAAGGAGCTTACCATTAATAAAGACCCAAATGCTGATAAACCAATGTACTTTAAGGAGCAAAAAAAAAAGTTTAAACCAAAATATGGACTTTTCACGCAACTTTTGTTTCTAGCAATTAAAATCGATTAACTAATTTATCACCCACCTCGGTGGCGTAGTTGGCTAACGCGCTTGTCGTGTTGAGCTCAACTGCTGAAGATGGGGAGATCGAGGTTCGAATCTCGGTCGGGTGAACTGGGGGTGGTTTTTCCTAAAATAGTTTTCCACTCTCCCTCCACGCAAATGCTGGTTAACTTCCTCTAATTCAACATTCCCAATTCCTAATCCATTAGAGTAATTAGTACTTAAAAGTGTATAACCCGAACGAGTAGTAAGACGCGGTGATAAATATTATTATTATTATTATTATTATTAAATAATTTATCTATCTTCGGGTGGGAGTGTAGGGTACGCGATACAACGTCAGTGTTCTTGAAGTTTTTATTGTAAACATTTTTTTTGAACAAAATAAAAAAAATATTTCCTTAGTGGAAACATAGAGTTTAGTTTTCTTCAAATGGTGAGCTCAACATTACTCTAATATCAAGGGTACCCTAGAGTTAAATGACAATTTTTCTCTTTATTTAAAATTTTGATCATCTAATGGCGCTATGCTCGTGACAGAAATTCAAAATCTAGCTATAAAAACTTCAAATACACTTACCTTTTGTCGAGTCCCTTGCATTTCTACCTAACAGAACCAGATTTGAAAAGTAGATATTAAAGTATCTTATAGTATTCGCTTGTACATAAGTTGATAAATTGCATCGACAAATGAATACATCTCAACTTTGACCCTGCTAAATATCACCTGAGCCATTTTGGGTAGAGTCAGCACTATTAATAGCTCATCTTAATTTTAGGGCTACTGTGTATTTTATTTTCAAATATAATCTTACAGAATCCAACATTTATAAACAGTAGAACAATATATTTAATGAAACAGTGGACTTCACAGAATTTCTCTCTAGATTTTTTTTATAAATAAAGACTCATTTATTAAAAACCCATAATATTTGTGGGACGAAATAATATACATTGTTACAGAAACATTGAGAATAGAGGAACATCAATTCCCACCAAAGAGTATAGCAATCAAATTAACATTTCAAAGACAGTAATAAGAAATCATATACCTTTGTTTATAGATCAGAATTTATTAGTTCTATAAAAATATGTTTCTAATAGAAGATTTATATTTATATAATACCTATACTTTACATCTATAAACTACATCATATCTCAAATATGGCGGATATATGACCAAAATTGAACATCTCCGCTCATGTAAGGTATCCTCAAATGAAAATTTGCATGTTGTTGTAACGTTGGATAATATTTAACCTAAGTGGTCAGAGTAGACTTAAAGAAACTCGATTTTTTCCCCCTCTTTCATTTTTAGTCAGTGAACCATCATTTTAGGGTTTGATATCAAACTTCAAAAACTCCTTATTGCAACTTTATGTATGCCCTAAATACCAAGTTTTATTCCTACCATTTGAATGTTTTCGGCTCTAGGGCAAGGTACAGACAGATGGACAAGCAGATGGCATTGCGTAACACCAATTTATAGGTTACAGGAGGTCATGAAACGACCACATTTCTCAAAATATGAAGTTACATATTTTGACCAAAACAATATTTCTCTCTCCAAGGGTCTAGAGAAACTAAAAATAATAATTCATTGAAAATTATAATAAAAAATATTGGTCAATTCACCTGATCAACGGCTTCACATTCTGGGGTAACCTGGCGGTCTAGGGGTAAGGTGTCAGACTTCTGTGCTGGCGGCCGGGGCTCAATCCTCGGTCCCGGCACAGATTTATCTGATTACCAAACCCTTCCTTCGCCTCTGACAAGACATCTTGTGAATGTGGGGAATGCCAGGCCTCCACCGTGGTTCGGATTCCACGTTAAACTGTAGGTCCTCCATTTCATCTCACAATCACCCTACCATTACACATTAGCGTAAGTGCGTATAACCCGAACGGGTAGTAAGACGCGGTGCTAATAGTAATAATAATAATATTCACATTCTGATTTTCCAATATTGGTGGGGGTGGGGGTGGGGGTTGAGATTTGGATAACTGCTGGATGTTTTGAGGGTATCTTTATTGAATGATTTGCCATTCTCCTTTCGTACAAGGGTGAGAAAACTATATCTAAGCTCTAGCTTCCATATCCATATTCTACAGTGTAGTTAAACGCGGATAACCGTGGACGGAAATAAAGATATGACTGCGTTATTACTAAGGTTTTGGTGGCTAGCAATTATTTGTAAATATGTGTCACTATTTATCTTTATGAGCTTAATTTATTTTTTACCAAGCGATAGGACAACAAATATCTATTATAAGTTGATACGTCTTGTTATTCATTCTTCTTTATAGATGGTTATTATGTTTTACATGAACAAATTGAATATACGTTCACATCTGATTAAATGTAGATTTAGATGTGGAGCTAAGTGAACAATTTTGATGCTTTTTTGTGTGTGTGTGTTATTATTGAAGGTATTAAATAAGGTTGATAAAATTGTGATGAATTGAATAGCTATATTAAAATAATTTATGATAATCATAGTACTTGAGTGTATATTATTTAAAATTGACTATTTATTGCATTTGTTAGGATTTTTTCTTTAATCATAAGTTATACAGGCCAATATATGTATTTGAAGGTCGTGACAGTCGAAACCAAATTATATACTTTTATAAATTCCTAGGGAATGACTACTTGTCCTTTGTTAAAATGTGAAAATACCATGGATAACTAAAATTAATATGAAACAAAGCTGTCTTTAATTAAAAAAATATTATCGGTGTTCAGATCAAACTAAGATAATATATTTATAAGCGTTTAAAGATATTAAATTTAATCGATACTATCTAAATTACAAGTTAAATATATATCTCTATAATTTTTATACTTAAGATATTAAAGAATATCATTTAATCCTATTAATTAATGTTTAATCAGGAGTTTGGACATCAATTTTAAGGTTGATTCGTGTTTAAATACTTTGGAACCGATTGTGATTTTAACACTTTTTCAAGCCTAAGATATTACTAAGAGATATACAAATATTAGAGTTTCAAGAATTTAATAACTTAAAAGATTGGTTTGTATTTTACAAAAAAAAAATTTGATTGTACTAACAAAATTGAGTTAATATATTGCAGAACAATCAGTGCTATTAATTTCACGCGCGGCCTACTTTCTGTTTGACGGTAAGTATGGGTCCATCTGCCCGGGAATTAAATTGTCCACGGACGGTTGAGGTTGATCCGATCGGTAGCCTATATCGTTCACATAACTTTACAAGTTCTGGAAATTTTTATTTAAACTTAAAATTGTTTTTGAATTAAATAAATTCACATAAAAAATATCATATAATCAAGAAATTAAACATGGATATAGTTTACTGCATGGAATGGTTTACTAAGTTTAAATAGATAGGTGTTTAAAACAATAATTTATAATATATAATGTTTATAAACAAATTATTATAGTGTCTATTATTTCGTAAGACTACAGAGCTAGTTACTAAATACTAAAATAAATATAGTAATGGTACAAGATTAGCTTTATACAAAAGCGTATTTTAAAAACCTGCAATAAATATAGGAATTCCATAGTTTGGTAATATATTTTGTATGTAAAAGGTATCAGTCGCCCAAATTGTATTATAGTCGAAAGGTCAAGCCTTTAAAATTCAAGAGTATCAATATAATAATCTTGATTTAAAACACGTTTCTCTAAGCTTTCATATGATGGCATCAAAAATTTTGTTTATTTCATCTTTATATTCGTTCACTTATTTTAAACGTATGGGAGTTTCTATTGGTTGTTTTATTATTGAAACTTACGAAATACTAACAGTAATAAAATTTTTATGTTTAAATATTGGGCATTTATGAAAATTAAAATCCCAATATAACTTTGTTTCATAATATGAATAATTGAGTACATGCTATTTGAAATGTTTTGAAAATAATTTTTCTTATAGTATTCTTCATTTCTGCCAATTCAATTTGTTTATGAAAGGTTTCTATTTCAGGTCAACCAATTATTTTAATTGGCTTATAAATATTCTCAACTATATGTAAATCTAAAAGTATACTAGTTTATATCTTAAAGTTAGTGGTAACACTTATTTTGTCAATATTAGTCAAAGTATCAAAATAATAATGTAATATATATGTAAATAAATTACTTTTTTACAAGCTATTTGAAAAAAACATTTCGAAAAATAATTCTATTACATTTAACTGTTTGATCATGTTTTCTTAAACATGTTATTACTCTAATTTCAATTCTCTTATTTTTGTCCTTACATCCATAGCAGGATTAAGAACGTTAATGTTTAGTGATATATTTTGAGCGTTAAATATTACTAATACGTCCATATCAAATATTGATAACTCTTTGACTAGTAAAATCACAGTATATTAAGTAAAGATTGTCTATGGACTATATTAAAAGGAATTTATTGTTATATACCTATTTGTCTCTAGTGGGCTTATGGTTGATACTAATTTTTTTTTTCAAACAATACATTCTACTTAGTTTAAATTGTGGTTTCAACATTACAACTAATTATTTAAAACTAAGGCCATCTTCTATTATATTTACTTATTTTGCAATAATAAATTAATGTAATTTTAAAAGTATGACGTTACTTTATTTGAATATTCTAATATTGAGATTAATGATACGTGTTGTTGGTTAATAAACACTCAATTAAGTACTATATCATTTAATGTAGTTCTATGTAGATGAGCATATTCTTTATATCATTTTTTTTCAAAATTTGGGAGTCATTTATCTCGGTTTTTTTCTTTGATGATAGGCTTTGTATGAAATAACAATAGTAATAATAATAAAACCTAACACTCCGTCCTACTAACCATGTACTAGTTACGCTAATGTTTTATAAATTAGAAAGGTTGAACATAGTGGAAGTTAGCCCACATTTTCATGGAGGTAGATTGTAAAACCATTTAGGAAGAACCAACCTCAGTTCACCCGAGCGAGATTAGAACCTCGAGCTCCCTGCCATCAGCAGTCTAGATCAACACAAAACTAGCGCGTTAGCTAACTACGCAATTGAGGTGGGTCTCTGTTTAAATATTGACACTTTGTTGAAGGGCTAGATTTACAGACTGTAAAGTTTTATAAAAGGCTTTAGCTATAAAATGTCACCTTTTAAAATGTGTATGTGAAGGCCAATGTATAAATTCTTAAATGTTTATATCCAAGCTAGTGTGCCAAATGAATAAACTAAATGGGAAGTTGTCAAAAGGGTTGACTATAATTTTTTAATGTGATAATGAACTCAATTTTTTTTTTCAAAAGCTATCATTTGTGACAGAGACAAAAATTCTAACATTCAAACGTTCTAAACATTGTAAATGCTATCAATTAATAAAACTAACATCATGACAATGACATGCACCTGTGGAGAGAATGTTAAATAAAACAATCAATTAAAGTACCAAGCCAAATTTTCCTTATCTAGGATAGATTGTTAAGAATGCAGTCAAACTTCTTTGTGAAAAATTTTGTTTTAATTTTAAGCATAAAAACCAATGGGATCTATTGTGGAAATAATAATTGTTAAATTTAAGCTTTCTATGTCTAAACAAGTATTTTAGTAGCCTGAATCACTCTTTTATGTGTTCTAATTTTTCTTTATTATTATTATTATTATTATTATTATTATTTATAACGGTTACTTATTAGTATATTATTTTTTGTTTTATGAATTTTTAGTGGTTTTTTTTTCAAGATTGCGCAGAACTCCCATCTAATTTCTAAATTTAATTGAAGAGGCTTTGTTTTAATAAATAAAACGATAAATAATTATTTCACTTTATCGAAATATTTCAAAATTAAAATAATAAATTATTTGTCATTACAATATAATCGTATATAATTACATTGTTTTTAAATGAATCGTTTATACTTTTATTTTTTGTCAGATATTTTAGATATTTATGACTCATTTAAATCTCACGTGCCTATCACATTTTTCATTTTCCTAATTGTTTTCCCATATATACATAAAGTGTTGGTAAAAACTATGGCCATGATTATATAAATCAAAACTGCTTTAAATAAGAATTAGATAGCATCATGTTGTATATTTTAACGAAAGATTCATTAAAACATTAACCATTTTAAGTTTTCACTCAAGGTTCTTTATATCGCAACCGACTATATCTAGTACGTTAAACCTATTTGAAACTTTTAAATGTCCACGTAATACACAAATTAAGAACCATAATATTTCAAAGCGAGCTTTTACTAAAACAAGTTCTACGCCTTGTAGACAATCAAATTGAATAAAGATCGATTTTCTGTCGATAGTTCATGGGTTAGTTTTTTTATTTGACGTGCCTTTGAACACCAATGATATTAAATCTAACACTATGTACTTCAATGGTTTGGTAAACTAATAATTTTGATTTTTACTGTCATATTTGTTCAAATATTAAGTTATGATAACAATTCGATTTCCTGAAGACACATGGTGTGATTCGTGTATAGTAATAATGTGTCAATAATAAATTCGTGAAAGAAAATAACATATTATATAATATAACTTTTATTAACAATGCGTCTTACCACCCGTTCGGATTATTCGCCTATGCACTAATTACAATAATGGGTAAGGGATGATAAAAGTTTTTATTTAGAGTAGGTGCAACATAATTTGTTTTGAGGGAGAGTGGAAAACAATTTAGAAAAAAATTCCCCCTGTGTATCCAACTGGAATCGAACCCCAATCTCACATTTTATCTCCGCACTGCACGTACTTCACCCGTATTAACTATCCACCTATTTTTTATATTTCTTTGAGTTATTTAAAGCGAACTTTCTAGAAGAATCTACTCTAACAGCATATAGCTTTCAAACTAGCTGGCTTATAGAAGGGACACAATATATATTCCAAGTTAGTTATTTAGATTAATTCACTAGAGTGTAGAATTAATACACAATTTAATGATGGTATAATTTTTTTCCGTGCCTGGACATTGAACCCTGGATACTTAGCTCTGTATACTTATGTGCTTCAGGTTGAACTAAGAGGTATGGGTAAAGAAGAAAAACCTAAGGTGAAGTTTACCCGTAATTGTGCTTAGAGAGATAGTGGTAAACCTATTTTAAAGAAAAAACACTCAAGTACACCAATCTGCGACTCAATTATTATTATCATTATTAGCACCGCGTCTTACTACCCGTTCGGGTTATACGCACTTACGCTAATGTGTAATGGTAGGGTGATTGTGAGATGAAATGGAGGACCTACAGTTTAACGTGGGATCC
>CABFVX010000072.1:420514-440830 GCA_902151425.1 Timema shepardi
GCTCGACTGCTGAGGACGGGGAGATCGAGGTTCGAATCTCGTTCGGGTAAACTGGGGCTGGATTTTCCTAAATGGTTTCCCACTCTCCCTCCACGCGAATGCGGGTTCACTTCCTCTAATTCAACCTTCCCAATTCCTAATCCATTAGAGTAGTTAGTACTTAAAGCGTATAACCCGAACGGGTAGTAAGACGCGGTGCTAAATATTATTATTATTATTTAATTTTAGGGTTAACCCTTGCGTGTAGGACAGAGAAGAGAATAGGTAGGCCTATACCAAGGGAAAATATTAATCTCATCAAATGCCTGCTATACCTTTAACTTTTTACTATTCTATCTTCTCCTATCTTCGTGGTTGAGCTCAGGTCTAAGGAACCCTTCCTCGATTACGGTGGATATAAATGTATTTTTATTCAATCACTAAATATCTAAGGGCTTGGGTAGGGTACGTTATTAAGTGCACGCTTCTAGGTTAGGCTGGTTTTTAAGTCGAGCGTACATATGATATTAAGTACTGTACCTTTTATAAAATACATTCATATTTTTTTTTTTGTCAACATCGATGACATTATTAAAGTTATTAAAATGTATAATAAGTATCAAAATTGATTGATGATTAAATATCACATGACTTGACGTATTAATATATAAAATTAATCTTGGTAACTTTTAGAAATTTCAGAATACGGTAGCCTTATTTATACCAGAATCTAAATGTAGTTGAGAGAGTTAATCTTACTGCTTTTAGCACATCTTACTACCAAACAGGGCTATCCTATTTACACTTATTCGATAGAGAAGACGAGAATATAATATAAATTAATTCTCTTTCAGAAAGAGTGTAAACGAGTTCGGGAAACACATATTCATTGCATTCCCCCAGGGTTTGAATCTTGACCTCCCCCATCAAAGGAAAACAAAAATATATGAGCCCCACATACTCCCCCTTCCCCCCACATGAACAAAATAATATTCTCTTAATTATTACCCGCCTCGGTGGCGTAGTTGGCTAACGCGCTTGTCGTGTTGAGCTCTACTGCTGAGGACGGGGAGATCGAGGTTCGAATCTCGTTCGGGTGAACTGAGGGTGGCTTTTCCTAGATGGTTTTCCACTCTCCCTCCACGCAAATGCGGGTTCCCTTCCTCTAATTCTACCTTCCCAATTCCTAATCCATTAGAGTAGTTAGTACTTAAAGCGTATAACCCGAACGGGTAGTAAGACGCGGTGCTAAATATTATTATTGTTTATTATTCTTAATTATTTAATAATACATTAGGGGTGACTCATAATACTTAAATATTATTATTATTTCATTAATTAGCTTATTATGATTTGTTTCAGAATATATTGCTTGAATAATAAATCTTTTGTTATTTCAACTTTCGTGAGAAGAGTTATACAATACCAACTAACATAATAATACGGAGAAAGCATATGCTTGTAAAATTAGTTGTACTGTACATTACTAGCGAAGCTTGGGAGATAGAAATGAGCTTTATTACGGATACAGCCGCATTAGATATTATATCCTTAAATTTTAACAAATCACAATTTAACAAGGGAATTGACCATAGAATACTGAGCATGGTATGAATCCCAGATAGCTCAGTGGTAGATCTTTAGTGTGATAATCCAAATTCCCTAGGATCGATTCCCATACCCAGGTATCATCTTTCAAAATTTAAGAATAACATGTAATAGCGTGAAATATATATCCACTTGCATAAAATTAAGCGTACATTTTACAGGTTTAATATCCAATTCCATCGCGCCAGCTCACAAGCTAGATATACCGACAAGGCAGCCGCCACATGTTGATAATGCCAATAATTGTGTGTTGAGGGTGTCATGTGGTCAGCACAACAAACCCTTTGGCAGTTCATCACAGCTTTATGAACCTGTGGTGAATGTGGGGAATGTCAGGCCTCCACCGTGGTTCGTATTCCACGTTAAACTGTAGGTCCTTCATTTCATCTCACAATCACCCTACCATTACACAATTACCCTAAGTGCGTATAACCCGAACGTGTAGTAAGACGCTGTGCTAATAATAATAATAATAATAATAATAATAATAATTTATGGACCTGTGCCGCTAATTCTTTTTTAAACAGCTCTTCGATTGTCCTCACAAGGTTGATTTGACCCCGTTACAGACCCACTGCTTCATATGATAATGTTGAAGTGTCAGGATTGAACCTGGATCTGTTGGATAAATAGCCAGGAACTATGACCATTAGATCACAGAGTCCACCAATCTTATAGGGTTAGTAAGTTTAAATACGATCACCTCAACATGAAAGTTGATAATGAGTTACTTGTAAATACGTGAAATGCTCCGATACTCATCCATCAGTTGGTTTATTAGCATCGCTCATATGATTGGAGTGTAGAAAAAACCCAAGGGGAATCATTTGTGATCAAACTCAGTCCACTCGTGTTCCCATCTTGTGTATTAGCAAATTATGATAGGTTTGCTTTGTGCCAAACTCTCCTGTTTCTAATACAGTATAATATCAATAATTCGACCTAAACAGGACCGACAAGTGGTAGGATTACCCAATGGTCGGATAATACGGAAACAGTTGAAAGATTAGGGAGAAGGGCAGAGAAACAAAACCAAATTACTTTAAATTTAAATGCAGAATAGGTATGAAATAAAAGTTTGTTGGTAATTATTCTAAAGTACATACCCAAAACTGTAATGCAATAAATTACAGAACGCTTATTTTATGGAAAGAAAAAATAATTGAGTTTAAAATTACTGTAGGTGGTACCTTTAATTAAATTCCGTTTTTTATATAGTACTGTAAATGTATCCATGCGCTTACTGCACAGCAATGTAAATTGCACATCATGAGGATTTGTCGGAATAAATGGAATGTCGGATAACCGAAGTTCGGATTATCAAGACTCTACTGTATCTCGTAAATGTAAATGAATTTGTGAGTTCAACAAGTAAAATAGCCCGCATGATTGTGTACGTAAATAAACGTGTAACTAGAATAGTCTGATTTTAATGTAACGAGTAGGCTGTGGTTCGAATATCATCCAAATGTATGGATCACATATTTTTCCGAAATTGTTTTCCACACTCCATCAGTGAAAATGGGGGTACACTTACCCCAAATGTTACCTTTTTCATCCTTACTTATAACAGGAATTAGAAGTGTATATCCCAGATTAATAGTAAAACAGTGCGCAAAAAAAAACATTAAAATAAAACGTAGAATCATTTATTAAAATTATTTATCTCATTAAACATTTTCAAAATTTAGTTAAATTATTTAATATTGTTTACAGAAAATATTTGGCTTTTAAAAACATTTAGATAAATTACAAGCTTAAATATTTATTCAATGAATAAACGAAGTAATTAGCTACATTACAAGTGTAAAGAGTTCTTTTTTAAAATAAATATATACATACAAACTCGTAAAACACCGTGCAAGGGTAAGCTTTCCTTGATAAAACCCTCCTACAAACCTCAAGAGGGTAATTTAGTCTATTACCACACGAGATTTTTTTTTTCTCTCTTGGGTCAACATTTTTTTTGTGTGTAAAATAGGTGTCATGTAACACTTAAAAATCCCACCCAACCCAAGAGAAACATTTTTTATCCTTCCACCTTTTTTTTTACCGTGAACCGAAGAATGAGGTAAAAAATTACGTAAGCGACGTGTGTCCGAAAAAAATATATATTAAAAACATCACCCTTCTTAGTTTATTTTAGTCGATTTTCAGTTGGTATTAAAGTTAATCCCCTAGTAATAGTAGTAATAATAATACTAATGATTTTCATAATATAGATATAATATTTGTATTGTTTATAAAACAAAACCAGCTCGTGCTACTCACTAAATAAAATTCGTCCCTTGAAGCAGTCTGACTTTCTTTGACCAAAAGCTTTATTTCCATGAAAAAAGATCTCTGAGGCTTAGTTAACAATGCGTGTTTGTGGTCCTTGTGCGTAGTTTAAAAAAATCTCTTGAACACCAACTGCTCTTTAAAATTAAATCTTTTTATATTAACTTTTCTTGTCCTACTCCTACATTGTTGGAGAATACTTTCACCTTCATTATTTTAAAACAATTAGAATGAATTGAGGGGAAAACGCTTTTCTTATTAATAATTATATTTCAGAGTGGATTCATTGTGTAAAACATATATATTATAATTATCTCCCTTTTTATTCAACTAAAAATATTATTATAATTTAGATATATTAATAGGAGGTTTTAAAAATATAATTTAAGAAAACTGAGTTAATTAAATGATAATAATTTTAAAATATTATTAATTATATCTACAATCCAACAATTTGATATAGTTACCATATAAATAAATTTAAGTATGTTATACTCTTTAAATAATAAAAGTTAAATAGATTTTGAGACTCCATATATGTTTTTATTAGCGTCTCTCTTCCGTTTTTGCTATCTGTATCTTTGAAGAGAGAACCAGTTTTCTTGAAATCCTATGAAAGTTTATTTTTCTTCAAATATATCGTCAAATTATACCAACACTAGCTATAGTAGCCCCATGACTTCTTTGGTGCTGACTGACAGCTCATAGTTGACAGCTGATGGCTTTGAAAAGCTACCAGACCAAATTATGTATCCCTACGCCGAACCATATTATCAGCAAAAATATGTGTTTTGCAGCTGTCACTTCTGACAGTCAAAATTTAGGTATACACCTAATTGTTGACTGTCAGAAGTCAGCTGTGAGCTGTCAATTAGCACCAAAGAAGCCATGGGGCTACTGTATCTTGTACTAAATCATAAACTTCTATTTTATAGAAAATCAGTTGTTAAAGATTTTTTTAAAGCTATAAGTATCTATATAAATTCCTTTTGACAATTTTTGAACTAAAGTTACTAGCGTTTTATAAGAATATTAGAGAGCAAGCTAACACTTTTTTGAAGAGAAGATTCTACTACTTATATTGCAAAAATTTCAAAATCAGTATAAATCAATTAAAGATTCCTACATAGTGGATTAACACTAATTCTAGATTCCACTATATAGGCATAATTATCTCAATTTTAAAGAGTTACTCTATCTAAATGATAACTTAATGATAATTTTAGATCGTTAAACATAAATGTATAAGCTGTTTTTTTTAAACTATGGAATTTCAAATCTCATAACTTTAAAAAAAAATATATCTAAACCCAATTGGAAAAGGTTATGATGCGAGGCTATTTGTAATAAGTTATATTGAAATTCACTATCACGAGAGAACAGTTTTATTAGGAGGTATAGATAAGTGAACACAAAAATAGAATTAAATATTTCACACCGTTTTATGAAAAAAAAAAATTACCATAAGCAATATATAAAATTAGAGATACAATACTATAAGTAAAAGTGGGGAGACACGATAAATACAATCATCATTATTACTACAGTAACGATCATGGTGGTTAAACAAATGAAGTGTATAATTGAAATGTTACTTTAAATATTAATGAGTTTTTAATAATCTTAAAATAATAATGTGATAGGGATGAAAATAATAAAATAGTAACTCATAAAATAGAGAGCTATTCACCGAATTACTAAATATGGGAGGTCATCTTTCAAGTGTGATAATATTGGGGCCCTATGGTAATGTGACTATAGCAGCACGTTTATCACTTATAAGCTTACTTAGAGACTAAGGCGTATAACCCGAACGGGTAGTAAGACGCGGTGCTAAATAATAAACTTAGAGACTAAGTATATATTTTATTCATAATGATCTGTGAATGTCTATAAGAAAAAATGGATTGGGTCATTCTCTCTCGTGGCGAATTGTGGTTCATTTATTTAAAATTCACACTTATCGTTATGATACTACAGATTGAAATATATAATTTCTGCGAATATTATTGGCGAGTGTAATTTTTTTTATTTAAAAAAATATTTGAGGCAATTATCGTTCACTTTCTGAACCAACTGATTATAACAGCATAAAATTTATAAAATAACTTAAATATATATAACAGATGGAACATTCAGTGATAGCTATTGGATGTTGCATCTGTTATAGATTAATTATTCATCACTGTGAATGGGGAAGCCCGGATATCACTAATGATAAATTTTTCGGCCACGCTGGAAATCAAACCCAGGACCTTTAACTCAACAGACAGACACGCTACTAACTGAGCAAGGGTCTCGTGTTAAAGAGTTAATAATAACTCCTAGTTATTCTTACAGTGTGGTTAATTTATTTAAAAATTGATTTGCTATCTCAAAAGAAAGTAAACTATGACAATATTAAAAAAGGTTTGATGATATAACTCTAAGGAGCAATTTTGGTTTCCTCTTGGCTATCCACATTTATCACAATCAATATGGGGTGGGTTAAGGCACAAATGAGATGAAATATACCCGCTTTTGGGTTAAAAGAGAGTTTGGAATAATTGATGAAAAACCACCTTCAGTAGCTTTTGCCAAGATTTAAACACCGAACTTTCCGTCACCTACAAACCAAAAAAAAAAGATGAGCGTGAATTTCCTTCACGTGCTTAACGGATGTGTTCGCAAATTGACAGCTACAATATTTAAATATCATGGTGTAATTTGATTAAATTGATTAAATTAAAAATAATTATAATTACTGCTCCGCGAAAAAGAAAATATTATTTTTTTACAGAATAAATACGTATAGGTCTTATAAAAACTCTTAAAAATTAACAATCTTTGTTAGAGATGTTACAAAACTAAAATAGAATTTAGAAAAACTCTACTACTGTTGGAACCCCATGATGTATTTACATAATTGCCATGTCAAGATATTTACCACTCCTGCCTACTTGTTGTGAGGATTGGTGGTCCAAAAGCCCCTAAGTTGATTAACAACCTGCTGACCTGCCGCTAGACACACTTCTTCCACCCCATCCCCCCTTATTTTTACTCGTTCTTTTTTTATTGTATAACCTACCCTTATACGAATCCCCTTTTTTCTACCCTTACCTTTTTTTTCAGTCGGTGGGGTCTCTTCCCCAAGCCAATGAATTTAGAAGGCGGCACTTATAATATTTACAACAAAAACATACATACATTCATATATATATATATAATCAGTAGGTGAGAGGGTGGGTTAGAAGGGGGTAGGTATATTACCAACAAACCTTCCACAAATAAAGAAGTATATTTTTCTCTAAGGGCTGTCGAGACTTATTTTTTTTCAACCCACAAAAACACTTTTTTATTCCTAATGGGGCGTGTATTTTTTTGTTGCTTCTACCCTGTGTGAACAATTTTCCCCTTATAAAAAAAGTGATGCTTAGCTATCCTATTAATAAACTCTGCTAGGCACGCGTCTTCAGAAGGCTCTGTAAAAAAAAAGGCCAAACATTAAAACATATTTTACTGTATTTATTCCAGTATATTTCATATTATTATTTACATTCTTATTAAAATATAAATTTCAATTTTTAATTAGTTTGTTAGTTTTTGGTTTATAAATTCCTACACACAGATATATTATTTAACAAATATGTTTCAAACTACATCTTTTAATGAGAATCGAGCACGATTCTTTTGAGGTATCGGTCTATCAAATACATTAAAGTGCATATTTGTGATCCATCTCAACTAAATGGTTAGTTTTTTTTAGTACCATTACGTATATAAGTTACAATATTCAGTGAGTTAACATCGTTTCCTTATTTGGTTCTTTAAACACCACCGGATAAAGTGTGAGTTATTTATCTGATCCGTATAGTGGTTAAAGATTATTATTATTATTAGCACCGCGTCTTACTACCCGTTCGGGTTATACGCACTTACGCTAATGTGTAATGGTAGGGTGATTGTGAGATGAAATGGAGGACCTACATTTTAACGTGGAATCCGAACCACGGTGGAGGCCTGGCATTCCCTACATTCACAAGATGTCTTGTCAGAGGTGAAGGAAGGGTTTGGTAATCAGATAAATCTGTGCCGGGACCGAGGATTGAACCCCAGCACTAAAGTCTGACACCTTACCCCTAGACCGCCAGGTCACCACGGTGCAAAATTGATAGCCGGGTGTTTGCATGTTGTGTATATTCTAGCTTTAAGATACCGTGATTGGTAGAACAGTTTAGAAAATTGTAAAATAATTCTTGCGGCCAACTTTAATAACATCTAACAATTGAACATATGCTAATAGGTATTGATATATGATAGGTATATCAAAAGTAACAGCCGCAAATATCATAGCTGAACATAGTTGAAAATGAACTAATAGTACATTTGCATACAATTTATCTATTAATCTAACTTAAATTATAGGTCTGTTAAGGAAAAATTGCCTCGTTGGAATCTTTAAACTTAAGTTTGTCATGAACCCAATTTTTAAATAAAATATGGTATAATTAAACTCTGCGTTAGATCTAAACGTCTGCTTGGAAATTTCTCACTTACCAAAGAAGTACCCTTAAAATGAATGTTTCAGAGGTATTATAACAAAGACTTAGTAGGTCTGTAGGTGACCTGGTGGTCTAGGGGTAAGGTGTAAGACTTCTATGCTGGCGGCCGGGGTTCAATCCTCGGTCCTGGCACAGATTTATCTGATTACCAAACCCTTCCTTCACCTCTGACAAGACATCTTGTTATTGTGGGGAATGCCAGGCCTCCACCGTGGTTCGGATTCCACGTTAAACTGTAGGTCCTCCATTTCATCTCACAATCACCCTACCATTACACATTAGCGTAAGTGTGTATAATCCGAACGGGTAGTAAGACGCGGTGCTAATAATAATAGTAGGCCTTTAGTTATCTGAATTTGCCTTCAAATCGTGGTTTATGCGCTTATTCATCTGTCTTATTTAGCTAGCATCGATATTTTTTTCAACTCACTCATTCAATATAACGTCCAAACAAACTCTACACTGGATTAATTCTTTAAGTTACTCATTTAGTGAGAATAACCTATAAATACACAAACCACAATACATCATGTGCAAATCTTTCCAGCATCTCGGACTATGCAAACATTCACACTATTAAGGTAGGAACTAGAAAGTTGAAAACTATAGGAACTATAACAACATATTTAAGTGGAAGGGGAGTGGGGAACTATTTGGGAAAAAGCACCATAGTACATATATCTGGTAGGGATTTTAACTCCGACCTTCTTGCCATTGGAAAATCAGACTAGACGAGATTAACTCCTTTGTCTGCGTGCCCACTGGCATAGGGATTTATGGCAAATTATTATAATTGCTTGAACTATAAGCTCTATCGTGAAAGAATTTTATTTTCGTAAGAAATTCCAAGAACCGACCATATTTATAGGTTGTTTCACTAAAACATTAGGTGGAATTTATGGATATTTGTTTAATATTTTGTATTATTATTTTATTAATTTGGACTAAAATTCGTCATTTCGAAAACTTTACAGAAGAGAAAGTTATATGTTGGAGGCCACAGCTCCATAGATATGGCCTTTAGAAAGAATGCTATCAAATATAATATAAGAAGGCTCTTAAAATTGAATATTCGCATGAAATACGTCTTTCTACATTAGTATTCAAATATGTACACATGGGAATTTTGGTCAAGAATGGGAATATGACCTTTTCAAAATGACAACATTTTAATTTATTATTTCTTAATGCCAGTACTAACTATTTACTAAATATTTAAACTAACCTAACAAAACGATAAGATACCCAGCCACCAACTTACGAAAGAGCATATTCCCAATATAACAGGGTTGAGTAAATTATTCTGCCACGTACTGCTCGTGGACTGAACATCAGGATTGATTTGTCTGTTTTTCTGATAGCTTGGAGCTCAGAGATGAATACCAATTGCATGTACTGAACGTTTTCCCCTAAATTGTTTACCACACACCTTCCATGCAAATGTTTGTACATCTAAGTTAAACTCATTCCAGCCTAGTAATGTGATGGGTAGTGCAGATAGGCATGATTGGTAGTAGCACGCGATAAAATAAAATCCCGTAAAGAACCTTTTCTTAAAGATATGATGACATAAGAACACGATTTACATAATATTTTATTTTAATAACCAATACAACATATGCCACTTACTTTAATAAATCATTTTGAAAGATAAAAGCCCGACTGAGGTATTTTTATATTTCTAGGCTATGACAAAAGTTTGACTTCATCGACCCTATATTTGTCCTCTAGGAGATTCAAAGTTAAAATTTTTATATTTAAAACATGTTTTGGCGCATGTGTATATAGCCATGTTATTGATGAATACATACAGTCTGGATAAGAAATATTTATATATATTCTAGAGAGAATATACCCTTTTCTCATAATATTTCCCATAAAGAATTTTGTATTTGTGTGGTAGTTTTAGCTAATATAGTATATTTATGATAGTGCTCTTAAGTGTTTATTTCCAATTTGACTCATCTAAATTAATTTATAATTGGTGTGTGATAATCTCAATCCAAAAAATTTAAATTATTAATTCTGCAACAACAAACATGATCAAAAGGATTCATCAGTTCCGATTACTGAGACTATCGTTTTAAATTCTGAAATGAGTAGGTTATAATTTGGTTATAATCTCAGCCAAAAGCACCCTGGGGTTGTTTAATATGTTGTAATCTCATATCTGGATGTCATAATAACACACTAGATGAATGTTTGTGCATTTTTTTTAGATTCATCTCTATGTTATTGTGTCTATTTTTTTGCAAGACATCTTATTACCCTTTTTGGCTACCGAAATTTAATTACAGTACCAGGTTAGGGATAAATGAGAAAGAATTTATAAGAAATACAATATAATTATACGTGGAAGGAAAATGGAAAGCCATTTAGGGGGAAAATACCTCAACACTCAACAAAGATTCGAACCATGATTTCCCTGTTACTTGAAAGGCACGTCGTTCAGTTCTCATATCGACCAATACGGGTTTATGAGTCCTTGATTCCGTGTTGATTTTTGACATTTTAAGTAATAGTAAATAATAATATTTAGCACCGCGTCTTATTACCCGTTCGGTTTATACGCTTTAAGTACTAATTACGCTAATGGAATAGGAATTAGGAAGGGTGAATCAGAGGAAGTGAACTCGCATTTGCGTGGAGGGAGAGTGGAAAACCATTTCGGAAAAACCACCCCCAGTTCACCCGACCGAGATTCGAACCTCGATCTCCCCGTCCTCAGCAGTTGAGCTCAACACGACCAACGCGTTAGCAAACTACGCCACTGAGGCGGGCGACAGTTCAAGTAGACAGTATGAACAATATAAATTCATTTTTATAATTAGCAACATGATATAAAGTTTGTCATTTTTCTTCCAACTAGTCTCAATACCCATTCGGGATATACGTGTTAAACAATAAACACTAGACCTATAGTGGTTGAATGATAAGGTTTAACTGACAGAAATGTAACCGTATTTGAATGTAAGGTGAATGGGAAGTCATTTTAGAAAAATCCATCTAAATACGTTCAAGTGGGATTTGATCCCCTGTCTCCCCTTCAATGTCTATTGTGAGAGCCACGTAGTACATTCGACCACCAAAGCGTGCTTTAAGGTCCTTGGATTTTATCTTATTGATATAATGGTCACACCCATGCAATATTTAAATAAGTTTTTTGTGGGGAATCAATTGATAAAACAAAAGGTATATGTATCACACAATAATCTGTAAAGTAATTATTTGTATATAGATCAAATATTTTAATAGCTACGGGGAAACAATCTTAAAAAAATAAAATCTTGATTAATCTAATCTCTTCTTCTACTTTGGAGAAATAAACCTGTATTATATTGGTCACAGGATTAAATAGGACTAGTATCTTAGAACTTACGCAATATTTATTTTAAAGAATACAAAATCAATCGTACAATTTCAAATCCGTGGCTATACATTGGTTTAGTTACTAAAACTTACATAAGAGTTATTATTGACTTAATATGAGGGTTATGGGTGAGGAAGGTTAGTTATAAAGAGTGGTTCTAAAATTGGGGTTATGGTGACCTGGCGGTCTAGGGGTAAGGTGTCAGACTTCTGTGCTGGCGGCCGGGGTTCAATCCCCGGTCCCGGCATAAATTTATCTGATTACCAAACCCTTCCTTCACCTCTGACAAGACATCTTGTGAATGTGGGAAGTGCCAGGCCTCCACCGTGGTTCGGATTCCACGTTAAACTGTAGGTCCTCCACTTCATCTCACAATCACCCTACCATTACACATTAGCGTAAGTGCGTACAACCCTAACGGGTAGTAAGACGCGGTGCTAATAATAATAATAATAATAATAATAATAAAATTGCGTTTCGCGTACACCCAAGAGTTTGCGCATGGCTTTCAGAGGGTAATCGAGCAGCTCTCAAAGTTAAATTGGTAAAATGGTAAGAAGAGAACTAAACGTTGCGGGGAATTTTAGAGGCGACAAAGCTAAATTTTCTCTTTTGATAACCTGTCATTTGTCATTTGGGGGTTACATTAGACATTTAGTATGACCAAGGGGCACAATCTAGAAATGTTTGAGAACCTCTGTTACACTCTTGTTAAGGTGTAAATAGAATGTGTTACACTTTACGAGGAAAATACCCGGCCGACAATCAGACTTCAAACTTCCCCATTACTGGTGATCAAATAAACGCCATACAGAGCCTGACGCCTTTTATATAACGTGATCATAGGTGCGGATACCAGGAATGTAATAGAACTAGAATATAATCTTAGGAGTTTTCATATCATTTTTAAAGGTTTTTTTTGAGAGTCACCAGAGCTCTCACCCACATCGGTGGTCACGTGGACTAGATGTCAGTCTCATTTAGTATGATTTTATAAGGATAAGGAAGACTCGATTAAGGTTCCAGCTTGGTGTATTGAGGGTGGATTAATACATTAGTAAATTGTTCATAAATGTTTTCCAACTCCTCATTTACCTAAATGCTAGCGTATAAACTGAAAGACGCGATGCTAAGTATTATTATTATTATTATTATTACTACCTAAATGATAATACATTTCTTAGCATCGAATCTCCTTCACCGTCAGCCCATTAGTGTATTTTTACAACACCTCCTATTACCCATCCAAGTTATACAAATTTTTATTACATTAAAGGGGGGTGGGTCGACAAAAGTTAAAAAAAAAAAAATTGTATGTACCAGAATTGGCGTGGGATGAAAGAAATGAACTATTTCAAAAAAATAATCACACACATTACAACCATATGGGAACACAACACTGACAAACCAGATCAAATGAGATCGACGTCCAGCCCAAGTGCTGACCAATGCGGATATTAGTGTAATTAAATAGGGATTGCTCGGACGGGTAGTAATCTACTTTGTAAATGGTAAATAAATAAAGAAGGTAGGAAAAATAATTGACCTCTTTAGTGCTTTAGGTAGAGGGACGAGAATCCCATAGTACAGTAGGTTCAATCCGACAGTTCTGGTATCTCTCGTCTTCGTTCCGCGGTCACTGAAGATATCCTCCCAACACTCTTTTCTCTTGCGTCTTGACCTATTGATGCAGTAAGGCGAGGGTTCCATACTCACTATCATTAGTTCTTTCCGTAGATTAACGAATAATTGCGCTTAATTTGATAGGCCACCGAGATTGCTTCACAGGCTTGTTTAATTTGGTGATAATGATCCTAAAGGTACGATAAAGTACGTGATTACATTGAGTAAAATCTAGCTAAGATTCTTAAGGTAGACTGAAAACATTTAAAAATTGTATTCCCAATATCTCAATTTCTTAAAGAAAGCATTCCATAACTAATTAGTTTAGGGTAATTAGACCATTAGTTTAATATTGATGGATGAAATATTATCTTTGCCGAACATTATCAGGGTTACATTTGTAATATTGTAAGATATAGCTATAGGTGGCTGTTAATTGTATAATCATATCGAGATGACAATTGAATATATTTAGTTGGTATATTTAAACTTAATAATATCTTTATTTTGAGTTTAATAAAAGACTCACCTACTCTAAAAGGGCTTATGAAGTTTTAGGGAAAATTTACGTGACACACACAAAGCCAAACTCTTCACTTAAACACAGATCATAATTATGGTCCATATCATGATCACTTTTATTTCATTTAGGTGACCTGGTGGTCTAGGGGTAAGATGTCAGACTTCTATGCTGGCGTCCGGGGTTCAATCCTCGGTCCCGGCACAGATTTATCTGATTACCAAACCCTTCCTTCACCTCTGACAAGACACATTGTGAATGTGGGGGATGCCAGGCCTCCACCGTGGTTCGGATTCCACGTTAAACTGTAGGTCCTCCATTTCATCTCACAATCACCCTACCATTACACATTAGTGTAAGTGCGTACAACCCGAACGGGTAGTAAGACGCGGTGCTAATAATAAAAATAGTAATATTTTATTTCACTAACTTATTTTAAAACAGGCTTAATTTCTCGGATGTACAGTCTAAATCAGATATAGCTAAAATGTTCCTTCCGAGCAATCCTATTTGAAGTGAGTCTAAATATCTATATTAGATTTTTTTTTTATTTGAGGTATTTAACGTTCACTTTCTGAACCAACTGATCATAACAGTTTAGTTATAAATTAATTTAAATATATAACAGACACAACATCCAGCCCCCACGCGTCAATTCTTCACTATGAAAGAGTAAACCTATATTAGGCGAATGATAATCTTTCCAGCCATGCCAATAATCAAACCCGGGACCTTTAGCTCAGTAGAAAGACACATTATCGACTGATTTAAGATGTTGGACATAACAATTGAAATGTAATACAATCGATGGATAAAATTATGAAAGTTGAGAACAAGTGAATAAAGTTTGGGGCCCACATCAATGGTTGGCCTACAAAAAGTAAACGTCCAGTGAGTAATAAAGGGTTCCCTACAATCCTTACAAGTAATGTTTGCTATAATTATACTAAATTTCATAATCCATATATATAACCTAATACTGTAATTACATGTGGATATCCCATGTGAATACTGGGTCAAAATTAAAAATTCTATGCAGTAAATTGTTAGTTGTAGGTTATACCAACAACATTAGGTTGCGATAGTACGGTTAATTTCAAAATGATAAACTATTTTCCGATTATATTATTATTATTAGCACTGCGTCTTACTACCCGTTCGGGTTATACGCACTTACGCTAATGTGTAATGGTAGGGTGATTGTGATATGAAATGAAGGACCTACAGTTTAACGTGGAATCCGAACCACGGTGGAGGCCTGGCATTCTCCACATTCACAAGATGTCTTGTCAGAGGTGAAGGAAGGGTTTGGTAATCAGATAAATCTGTGCCGTGACCGAGGATTGAACCCCGGCCGCCAGCACAGAAGTCTGACACCATACCCCTAGACCGCCAGGTCACCTTTCCGATTATAGACACCTTTAAGCCTATTTTAATTACAGGGTAGTAAAAAATGTCACCACACTTTTTTCCCCCCATAAACCCTTTTATACACGTAATTTCTTCTTGAAGGTTCAACATAACATGTTACAAGTCAATGTTAGGAAAAACTGTTTAAACATCTTATTCGAACTATAATTGGTGTCGCAATATTTGAACATAGAAAGATTCAAACAGGCAGAATTTCAAGTCTTAATCTCGCTCTAAGTAAGGCGGAATAAAATCCAATATTCCGATTATGTTTTATAGCAGTTCTAGATTCCGAGAGCCTAATATTAGTGGGATAATACGCTCTAACATGAAAGATATATATGTATTTAAAACCACAAACTATACCTCTCCACTACTATTTCCGTAATTCTAAAACAAATATAATTATCATTTCTTTTTAAAAACCAACATTTATTCAACTAGGATATAACAAAATATTTTAAATTTCAAAAATATTCAAAGGGAATCTCTTAACTTCAGAAAAAGACAATTTACTTCTTCATAAATCTCTAAAGTTCTTCCAAACATTATTTCAATTTTCTTAATCTTAATATAAAAGTTTTTATTTCAAGGATTATCATATCAAAGTTTATACAATTTCCCTATAGTGAAGCCACAATATTTATGTATCTTTTGTTACGTTACGCTCGCGATTTCATAATAAACCCTTTAATGTATACAAAAACAGTATTGATATATATTATTATTATTAGCACCGCGTCTTACTACCCGTTCGGGTTATACGCACTTACGCTAATGTGTAATGGTAGGGTGATTGTGAGATGAAATGGAGGACCTACAGTTTAACGTGGAATCCGAACCACGGTGGAGGCCTGGCATTCCCCACATTCACAAGATGTCTTGTTAGAGGTGAAGGAAGGGTTTGGTAATCAGATAAATCTGTGCCGGGATATTTGCACATTATTAACTATTGGTATTAAGTTACGCAAAGTGTTTTACAATGCAATCCTGTGACTTGGACAATCAACTAAGTTGACCTGAGTGAATTTTCACCTGAGTTCGATTCTTATGTAGACACTTAACATTTCTGGTTTCGGTCCTAGTTTAGGCCTATTTTAATGTACTAGGTAGACTATATTATATTTATTTGACGGGTGCTCAAGTTGGATCTATTTGATCACGGATGCTCTTATAAGGTTATTTTAAAACACGTGTGACAAACTTTGGTGGCCACGTGGCTTAAGGCGTCACCTCCACATTAGACTAGACTGCCAACGATGGAGATAGTGGGGCTAAAATCTTTCCCCCCTCTTCTCCTCCTATCAGCCAAAAACAGCCACATTTGCTCTAAAATCAACCTTTACACAACACATTAGTGTAATTAGTATGCATGAGTGTATCATTGACGGGTAGTAGGATGTAGTCCTAAATTATAAAAACGCGTGTGCTCTTATAGATATTTATTGAGGTGGGATGGAGGGGTATGCGACAAAATAATAATAATAATAATATTTTGCACCGCGTCTTACTACCCGTTCGGGTTATACGCTTTAAGTACTAATTACTCTAATGGATTAGGATTTGGGAAGGTTGTATTAGAGGAAGTGAACCCGCATTTGCGTGGAGGGAGAGTGGAAAACCATTTAGGAAAAACCACCTCCAGTTCACCCGAACAAGATTCAAACATGGATCTCCTCGTCCTCGGCAGTCTAGTCTAACACGAAACTTCCGCTTTAGCTTACTACACCATCAAGTCGGGTCTAACCATTTTTAAATAAGAAGAAAAGCTATCATTAAATTCTAGAACATCCTTGACATATATTCAAGAAATTTTGAGGTCACCATGTGAAGAAAATTTAATTAAATCGTTGTATTTAAACAATATTTTATTTATTTTGTCCAAAAAAAAAAATTTTTGACATAAAAACTGCAAAAACACTGATCTTTTCTCGCGTCTCCCTCCATCTAATTTTAAGTTCAATAATTATTCCACGAAGAATTGTAAATAATTTTCAAATATTACGTTTTTAATTGAAGATAAGATATTTTCCACCAATATTTGCAGCTGTACATTTATTTTTTATAATTCACAAGGTGTTTACTTTTAACAAACTATTAGACCTATTCCACCCTAGTCTCTAAAATATCAAAGTACTAATCGCTAGTTAGAAGTTGGCCTAATCAGTGTACCAACATTCCTTACCACCCACACCACTGGTCTTGTGGTCTCAGGCATCACGCTCATAATCGATAGAATTGTCAGTGCCGTGGAGGATGGGTTTACGAGTTTTTGCCGCGACGAACTGAAAGTGGTTTTCCAGACGGTTTATATAATAATGGCCTTACTTCATCCTCTACCACCCTTAGGCGGGTGTATTTTCTCTAAAATACCTTCCTTAACTCCGCCCCTTATGTTGCTATCCGCAGTCAAGATAAACGTACTAACCGGAAAACAAACCGTCGCTAATAAAACACCATTTGTTGTGGATTTATTTTTATCACCGATATAAATCGTTAATTTGGATGTCGCTTTTGTTAACCGCATCTTACTACTTGTTAAGACAAACCGCAATTAATTACACTAATAGGTATAAAGTATGTGAATGGTAAAGTGTAAAGTAAATGTATCCGAATTTGCAAGAAAGGAAAGTGGAGAATTATTTATGAACATTTACACTTTAATAACCCCTGTTGGGATTCGACCACGAACTAACAAGTTATCAGCAAACCAAAAACAAACTAGATGAGCCTGTCACTTAGTCCACATAAACATCCATGCGGAGTTCTGCAGTTTCGTTCTTTAAAGTGCTAAAACATGTTTTTAACGTGAGCTTTAATTTTTCCTTCCAAAGCTTTGCAAAACTCTTCTCAATTCAAGCTGTTGGTAAACATTTCTGGATATCTCACCAAATACCTGTATAGTGGTATGGATATAATATTTAATTGATTATAAATCAAATAGTTTTCCATGATGTTCTAAACTAGGCTTTATATACCTCGAGAGTATAATATAATTATATAATAGTTAAATAATATATAATTTATATTGTTGGTACTGAGTCTCAATAAACTTTCCATCTATATGCCGATGTAGGCTACAAATATGATTATGTTTTAGGAATGAACAAGGTGGAATCCAAAGGAAGTGTACTCACATTTGCGTGGAAGGAGAGTGGAAAGTAATTTAAGGAAAACTACCCTCGGTACGCCTAACTGAGAGCTAGCACCTATGTTTTCATCATAAGCAGTCCAGTCTATTGCCAGAGTGAGGCCTTGGACTATTTGACCCCCACGGTGGGGATCTAACTCATTAATTACCCACCTGTTAACTCTACCTTTAGATCGAGTTTTATTTTAGCACTGGCTCTTACTACCTGCCCAGGCTACAAGCATATCTACGGAACTACGCTAGTGAGTTAGGGATGATGAAGGTTTAATTTAGAGGATGTGTACATGCATTTGCGTGGAGGATGAGTGAACAGCCATTTTCGAAAACCATCCTTAGTACACGCGCCTAGTAATTTAACCCCAATCATCTCGTCATCAATAGTCTAGTCTATTTCAAGAGTGGGTGACCCGGCGGTCTAGAAGTTAGGTTTCAGGCTTCTGTGCTGGAGGTTTGGGGTTCAATCCTCGGTCCCGGAACAGGTCTATCTGACTTCCAAACCCTTCCTTCACCTCTGACAAGACGTGTATTAATCACAACTTGTGAGTGCGTGGAATGCCAGGCCTTCACCGTGGTTCGGATTCCACGTTAAACTGTAGGTCCTCCATTTCATCTCACAATCACCCTACCATTACACAATAGCGTAAGTGCGTGTAACCCGAACGGGTAGTAAGACGCCTTGATGATAATAATACTTAATAATAGTAGTGATAGTAATAATAATATTGCAATAGTCACACCTTAAACAATGTGGTCACCGAAGCAGGTGATCGAGTTATTAATAATCCCTGAGATAAACGCATAAATAAACAAATCAAGATTTATCAACATTTAATACACATATGAAAATGCATGACTATTATAGCGGAATCAATTGATCTGATATTGAAAAAGGCTACACATATTTAAAGTGTTTGAATATTTCAAAAGTTTAAGTTAAAAATCACTTATTTCCAAGGCGTAAACATTTTTTTTTAATAATTTGTTTTAATTCTCTTCAAATTTCACTATTAATGCCTGAAGAAAGTATTATATTAAAAAGTATGGTTTTTAAAAATACAGAGTAATAAATATACGGCTAATCAGTATATCGTAGTACTTTTCACCAAAGAGTCTTGGTATTTATTTCCAGTATAGACAAAATAAATATTATTGGTCTCATTAAATAGTGTATAACTTATCTTTTGGTGTCTTGTTTAGAATTAGGCTAGTTTAAAGGTCATGAGCTGTGATAATCAGTTGGTTCAGAAAATGTAAGTTAAATGGCCCAAAACTCATATTAATATAAACATTTTAAAAATAGAAACAGGGCTCAATAAGTCTTTTGTTGATAAATATCTAATATTCCTATAATGTTGTCCTCGAGATTAGTTATCAAAACTTAAACAATAAATTATGTAATTATATATATATATATATATTAAGTAATGAAATGACACATAAAAAAACTCACCCCCATTGTTTCTAAATCTTAATTTTGTTTATTATCAATGTCTCTATAAAATATATATTTCGGTGTGTACCAGTGTACTAAATATTATTTTTTCTGTTTGTCAGTTTCCCTTCCTTTGTATTTAGATTGTAAAAATGAAATACAAAATTTGCAACTATTTATTCCATTTTTGCACAAATTTAAGACATCATGCACAAGATGGACGCTCTTTTTAATCTCATCTTTTTTCTCTTCTCTTTCTTTTTGATATTTTTCTTTCTCTTTTTCTTTCTTGGGCGTCGGTTCTAACGTCGCAAATCAATAAAAACATTTCACCCCCCAACCCTTCTTCCTTTCAACTCAACTCTTTAACTTTTTTATCATTCTTTTTTCTCCCCCCGTTTC
>CABFVX010000072.1:445182-479438 GCA_902151425.1 Timema shepardi
GTGATTGTGAGATGAAATGGAGGACCTACAGTTTAACGTGGAATCCGAACCACGGTGGAGGCCTGGCATTCCCCAAATTCACAAGATGTATTGTCAGAGGTGAAGGAAGGGTTTGGTAATCTGATAAATCTGTGCTGGGACCGAGGATTGAACCCCGGCCGCCAGCACAGAAGTCCGACACCTTACCCCTAGACCGCCAGGATCATATATAGACAATGAATATTCAATGATAAAGGCCTTGACTAAAACTAATGACACACTAATGTAAACAATGAGCTTCAATGGCCTAATGGACTAAAGCGTCACTCTTGTGTTGGACTGGCCTACTGATGATATGGAGGAGATAAGGGTTCAAATCCTGGGCTGATCTACTAGATAATTTACCACTCTCCTTCCATGAAAATGCCATTAGACTACCTCTAAAAGTGCTTCCTTCCTCTTCCCTGCCCCATTAGAGTGATTATCATATATGCTTATAAGATAAACAAGTCAGAAGACTTGGTGATAAATATAAACTAAATATAATACTATTGGGCTTATGATTTTGTAAGTTTAAAAACATATTCAAGACTCTTATAATTGATTTATTAATCAATTAAAATGATAAAATTATATGAATGCTTGGTTGTTTTCAATAATTTATCACTCACATATTTACTAAGCTACATATGGTTTATTAAGTGTATTTGTGTTCACTTTTTTTATACTCAATTTTGGCACAAGTACTTGACTTAGCAACTACACTAACCGGGGACAGTAAATCTAATACTACACAACCAATCCTAAATTTTTACTCGTTTGATCGATGGACGAACCAGTATGAAAATAAAAAATAGTTTCTACCTAAATTAAACCATAGTCCTCTAAATAGACCGGTGGTTCCCAACCTTTTCCAATCATGGACCCCCCTGAAGCCAATGATAATTCGCCCCCGCTCCCCTAATCTCTACCGTTATAAGAGGTGAGATTACAAACCTAGGGGGTGACCTGGCGGTCTAGGGGTAAGGTGTCAGACTTCTGTTCTGGCGGCCGGGGTTCAATCCTCGGTACCGGCAAATATTTATCTGATTACCAAACCCTTCCTTCACCTCTGACAAGACATCTTGTGAATGTGTGGGAATACCAGGCCTCCACCATGGTTCGGACTCCACGTTAAACTGTAGGTCCTCCATTTCATCTCACAATCACCCTACCATTACACATTAGCGACATTACACATTAGCGTAAGTTCGTATAACCCGAACGGGTAGTAAGACGCGGTGCTAATAATAATAATAATAATAATAATAATAACAAACCTAGGCACACCTTTATAGCATTATACTTAACACGTGGGATGTGGCGAGGAGAAACTCAAGAGGTAGACCAAGACAGGCGTACATGATTCACGTAACGGACGATGTTGGCAGACAATGGTACGAAGATGTAACAACTACCCAGGATAAACAAGAGTGAATAGCTGCAGCCAGCCAATGGCAGGATTGATGACCTGATGATGATGATGACGAAACCGATTTCATGTTGATAAAATAAAACGGAGGTTTAGTTGGAGGGGAACCTAATGTTTAATAAAATTGTGAATTGCGAATAGTTCTACAAGCTGTGAAAATACAAATAAAAAATTACTATGAATATTGATATTTACCTCACTGATCTCCATAGGACTATTCACGGACCCTAGGTTGGGAACCTATGCTCTAGATCTTTGATCAAATAGTTTAACTACTTAGCTAGAACGGTGAACTTTACTTTAATTGATTGAACAATTGTGCTTATAACCCGAACGGTTAGTAAGACGTGGTGCTAATAATAATGATTGAATAATTATAATCAACAATAACATTCATATATATATACACCTTTAGGGAATGGAATATATATATATATAAATATAGATTACCTTTAGGAAATTAATGTTATTGTTGATTATAATTGTTCAATCAATTAAAGTATAGTTCACCGTTCTAGCTAAGTAGTTAAACTATTTGATTAAAGATCTAGAGCATAGGTTCCCAACCTAGGCTCCGTGAAAAGTTCTATGAAGATCAGTGAAGTAAGTCTCAATTTTCATAGTTATTTTTCATTTTCATACATATATACTTATAGTGTTTAACTTCTGATGGCACAAGCTGGAATGGCGTTCTGGTACCTTTATTAAGTACACACAAAATTCATTTTCAAACACAATGACATGATGATGTATTTTAAAACATTTTCTTCTGTATTTAAAAGAAAATAATTGCTTAAACCCCCGTCTTTTGAGGCTTGAATTAAAAAAAAAAATTTGGGGTGTCTAGACCTCCTGGTAGTGCGCTCAGGTACCTTAAATTTTAGAAATCAACCACTGTATATATATAAATATATATATTTATCTTTTCGTCTCAATACCTATTCATGTTATACGCATTTATTATAAGATAAGGATGAGGATTATAAGATGAGGATGTCTAGGCTACCTCACTCGTAGCTCAGTTTGAGAAATCATTAGGCAGTACTAATGTACCATTGCCAAGGGGAGGCCCGAATGTACTAATCGTACATCATTTCCGTGGAGGTTCTTTCCATGTCTCGATGAGAAGAGGCAATGGTGATAGTGGGTGTGAGTGTGGAACCAGTAGAAACTCTTAACACTAACTTAAGCCTAATTAACCAAACCCTCGTGAACATTTGGGTAATTCCCTTTTGAGAAAATATAATCAACGTACCAGCTGGGAATCGAACCTCTGACCTAAAGACTCGTATCCGGGTGCACTGACCACTTCAACACGGGGTTGGATATTTGAGAGGTATTCTATCTCCATTTGAATGGAAATAGATTGGGAAACCATTTAGTTTAAACCACCCTTAGTAGAGCCGATCAAGATTGGAAACCCAACTTCTCCGCCATAAGCAGGCGAGTCTAACGTGAGGGTGACGCCTAAAACCATTCAGCCATTTAAGTAGGCTATATAGTTATATTAAATGCTTGAAATCACATTGATAGTCCAATAGACTCAATGCCAGGATCATATTATCCTGGTTTGTTTGTTACGGGGAGGTCAGTTTACGATTCCTTGCCAGGTTAATCTCAGATGCTTTTATTCACAAATGGTGTTACACTCGTTCTTACCTAAGATGCAGTTACATTTTCTCTAGATTATATCCTTAACATTCTGGCTTCATTATTATAATAACAAGCGGATTCCCATAATGATAAGTCAGGTGTTTTGAGGTGAAAACCAAATTAACTTGTTGAAATGTTCACTTTAAGCAATGTCAGTCAAATAATAGACCAACACAAGATCTCAGTCATACGATTATAACTGAAGCCTTAATAGTTTTTGGTCATAGCAAGGCCATGAAAACGCACGATGAGCGAAGAGCACTTCTGACTCTGATATGGTAGAGTGGGGGTTCTATATTCCATTCACGGTAGGAATTGACTTCTGAAAGGCCTTTTTCCCTACCATAAATCTACTATATAGTAGGATATTGGTAGGAAAGAAGACCTTTCAGAGAGTAATTCCTACCGTGAATGGAATATATTTAAGACTTCATGTGCAAATATTATTTCTAAAATATGTTTTTTTTTAAAGTTAATGTCCCCCTTCTATTAGCCCTAATAATGATTGTAAGATACTAAAATAAAATATTAAAATTTAAACATACAATTATAAACGAATTACTTACATTTTGAGAAATAATATATCAAAACACGACTAATAATTTAATTTGAATACAATAAATATCCATAGGTTTCAAAGTTTTCAAAAACTATGAACATCTTTCTTTCTCTTTTTAAAGAAAAAAAAAAGGTTTTATATTTCACGCGGACATGTTTGGAAGTGAAGGGAATAGCTAACAATGTATCGGTCTCTCTGTCTCCACGCCCCCCACCTGCCCCCTTTCCCCCAAACATTCCTTCTTGTTTCGACCTTAATGAGGGGAGGGTCATTGAACAAAGAGAGGAATCGGTAGTGGGAGGGAGGAAGGGGAGAGGGGAGTAATAGGCCAGGGGGGTGGTTACAGCCCACTCTTCCCTCCCACCCCCCTGGTGATCAAATAGGGACAATAGAATACGTCCTTCACTTTCATAATTTGAATATATATTTTAATAAATTGAATATTTAAGGTGCTATTTCTTAAGCTGACTGATTATATCCAACCAACCTAATTTTATAACGGACACAACATGAAGTTCTTCATAAATTCATCAGTGTAAAAGCGTAATTCTTTATCTCAATAAGTAGACACGCTAAGAGTAGGTCATATTTATTTTAATTTTAGTAATGTTTACTTATTTTTATCACCGCGTCTTACTACCTGTTCAGGCTATATACACATTTGGTAATTAATAATAATAATAATAATATTAATAATAACAATATTTAGCACCGCGTCTTACTACCCGTTCAGGTTATACGCTTTATGTACTAATTACGCTAGTAGATTAGGAATTGGGAAGGTTGAATTAGAGGAAGTTAACACGCATTTGCGTGGAGGTAGAGTGGAAAACCATTTAGGAAAAATCACCCTCAGTTCACCCGACCGAGATTCGAACCTCGATCTCCCCGTCCTCGGCAGTCGAGCATCAACACGACAAGCGCGTTAGCCAACTACGCCACCGAGGCGGGTGTTTGGTAATTACTCTAATAAAATAGAGAAGAGAAAGGAAGCATTTTAGAGGCAATAAATCTGCATTTGAGGTGAGGGAGAATGGTAAACCATTTATAAAAATTCACCTTCAGTTATTAAAACTAATTTAAGCTGATATTGTAAAAAATGTAAATATAACATCATGTTTCTATTTCGAGAACATAAAATGACAATTTTTCTTTACTATTTAATATATAAATATTAATAAGTTAAATAAAAATAAAAACAAAAACGATAGTTATTAATGTGTTTCGCAAAATTTAAGTTCTAAAGATATTATTTTGAAATTTTGTAATAAAAAATTGAATCACGGAAACATAAAATACGTTGTTATTAATGGTATATTTTATCTTTATTCATATAGCTCAGGGTGCCATTGATAATCGTTCTGTGAGCCACTATTGGTACGCATACATTAGGTTGCCAACCCTCGCCTTAGACCGTTTAGCCACTGAAGCAGGTAATGTTTAAACTAAATTGTAATGTAGGTTATTATTACTCTACACACACACACACACACACACACACACTGATGGTGACGTGGTATATGGTGTCTGGTTATCAAGCCAATTGCATTTTCAAAAAGCTTGAGCCTCCGCCAGGTATATTCGAATTGGAATAGATTCCTTACTGTAGTTTCCCCATACTCTCTCCACACTAATTCATGCTCATATCCTCGTTGCAACCCACTTCAGTGGTCTGGTGATCTAAGAAGTCACTATCTATATATACTGAACTGCCGATGACAAGGAGATCAGGGTTCTAGTCCCAGTTGGTGTCACTGAAGGTGGTTTCTCACAAATATCTGTACAGTCTCCTTCCAAACAAATGCTGATACAGATGTACAATTCCTCATTATTTAACTTATATCACCCATAACACCTTGGTGTAGTTTATATTTTTTCCATGATTTTCCACTCTTCCTCCACGCAAATACGGGCTCACTTCCTATAAATTCAACCTTCCGAATTCCTCGTCTATTAGCGTAATTAGTACTTAATCGCATAGCCTGAAAGGGTAGTAATACGCGGTGGTAAATAAATAATTAAATATATACTTCCAAATCAATGATGCGGAGACCAAAAAAAAAACAACCCGAAATCACAATATCCTCTTCCCCACTACATCTCGTTATAAAAGTGGATGTAGGCTTGGGGAGGAGAGGGGGGCCCTTAAGAAGCGATAAATAAAAAAAAATAAAATATTAAGAGTTTAAAAAAATTGAATAAAGAGGCTAAAGGAGACGGATGAGAAGGATTTCTATTTAATGCAAGGAATTGATTTTAGTGATATATTATACATATATATCTTAAGTGAATATAATATAGAGTGGGATAATAATAAGTTCTAACGTCCTATCTCAGCTGGTAACGTGTCGGTCTACTGATATAAGCGGTCCTGTGTTCGATTCCTGGCTTGGGGAATTTGGGCTTCCCCTTAGATACTAGTGAATTAACGGCCTGTTTCTGGATGTTGTTTCTGTTCTAAAATTAAGTTAGTTTGTAAGTTGTGTGCTAATACAAACAGTCGGTTCAGAAAGTGCACGGTAAATAGGCCTAGCTCAAATAAATGAAATTAATATTTAGATTATGCTAGTTATATACCAGTATTCCCCTGAAAACAGATGGGAAAATACAATGTTAGAAAAAGCTTTTTCTTGTCAGAATTACATTCCAGAAGCCCAACACTTTTAGTGTTATTATTATTATTAGCACCGCGTCTTACTACCCGTTCGGGTTGTACGCACTTACGCTAATGTGTAATGGTAGGGTGATTGTGAGATTAAATGACGGACCTACAGTTTAACGTGTAATCCGAACCACGGTGGAGGCCTGGCATTCCCCACATTCACAAGATGTCTTGTCAGAGGTGAAGGAAGGGTTTGGTAATCAGATAAATCTGTGCCGGGACCGAGGATTGAACCCCGGCCACCAGCACAGAAGTCTGACACCTTACCCCTAGACCGCCAGGTCACCGCTAGCTTATAAAATAAGACAATAGTGCAAATACGCCAAGGAACGACTGCTGCTGTATTTTAGGTAGGATGAACAAATTGTTCGTCTAGCGGAAACCTTATTCAAAAATAGCACATGGGCAAGTTGTTACTCCAAATTGATACTGCTCTTATATATAGTTGGCTTAACAATGTTCTTAATATTAAGACCAATATCATATTTGGTTATCTTAAGTTGGGTTAGACCTACCTTTTGTATCACTGCGTTTTACTACTTGTTCTGGTTAAATGCACATAATATAACAATAGCTACTCTAATGTCTTACTGAAGAGGAAGGAACAATCTTAGAGGTAGTCTACCAGCATTTGAATGGAAGAAGAGTAGGAAATCGTTTAGGAAAAACCACCCATGCTCGACACGACTGTGATTTGAACCCCGATCTCCCTATAATCAGCGGGCCAGTCTAACACGAGAAGGATGCCTTAGACCACGTTGCCACTGAGGTGGATTTAAACATATCTACATGTTTTAGGGTGACCTGGCGGTCTAGGGGTAAGGTGTCAGACTTCTGTGCGGCGGCCGGGGTTCAATCCTCGGTCCTGGCACAGATTTATCTGATTACCGAACCCTTCCTTCACCTCTGACAAGACATCTTGAGAATGTGTGGAATGCCAGGCCTCCACCGTGGTTCGGATTCCACGTTAAACTGTAGGTCCTCCATTTCATCTCACTACCACCCTACCATTACACATTAGCGTAAGTGCGTATAACCCGAACGGGTAGTAAGATGCGGTGCTAATAATAATAATAATAATAATTACATGTCTTAGATTTAATCTATATTAACATTGTGTATGTGAGATTGAGGCTGGTTAGGTTGATTTTGTTCTGATAATATTAAGGTTAAGTTTGCTCATGCAATAGAGATAAAGCACATATAAATACACACTAATGGAATATCACAAACTGTGTCTATTCATTACGATGGTTTGTGAAATAATATTTTGGGAATAATAATTGGTCTGATCACCTAAAGCATAGTAATGAATACAAACACACCATCTGTAAATCTAGGTAATTACGGGAATTTCCGTTTGAATGAAACCAACCTTCAATTAATTTAAGCTGGTCAAAAATTACACCTAAATATGGGCACGTTCCAATGATCTTCCAATGAAATGTCCACGGTTCGTCGCTTGCTTAGGGTCATTCTTCACTCATAGTTAAGAATGAGTCAGTGATGGACGTTTGAAAATCGTCGGCTACATAGGCTTGTTAGCGATCGCAGCTAAAATCGTTAGCAATCGATCGTCAGCTACATATGAGCGATCAATTATTATCGCGAGCTATCAGATATCTGTAAAATCGCGATATTAAGAATTATTCGGTGACCTGGTGGTCTAGGGGTAAGGTGTCAAGACTTCTGTGCTGGCGGACGGGGTTCAATCCTCGGTCGCGGCAAAGATTTATCTGATTACCAAACCCTTCCTTCACCTCTGACAAGACATCTTGTGAATGTGGGGAATGCCAGGCCTCCACCGTTGTTCGGATTCCACGTTAAACTGTAGGTCTTTCATTTCATCTCGCAATCACCCTACCATTACACATTAGCGTAAGTGCGTATAACCCGAACGGGTGGTAAGACGCGGTGCTAATAAAATTAATAATAATAATATAATTTCAATACTAACTTAATTATAATAATTAAAGTCTGTACAATTTTAATATCTTTCACTGAAAGATGACAAAACCTAGACATATATATCAGTACAGTACACTCCTTGATTGTAAATGCGTTGCGAAAAGAAAAAATCTCTAATAGAAACTTGTGAGAATTCAGAACTTTTAGGAAGCCAGGATCAGACATTTAATATGTTTTTTTTTCACTGTGTTTTAATACTTATTCAGGTAATACGGATATATGATAATATAATGAGGTAGATATGAGAAAGGAAGAATTTTGGTGTTAGTATACCCGCATTTTCGTGAAGTAAGAGTGGGATAATGAAAACTACCCTCAGTAGGCCTATATCCAACCGGGATTTTAGCCCTGATTTCCCCCTATTCTGAGGACCGTCTAACATAAAAGTGACGCCTTATACCATTCGGCTACTAACGCAGGTAACTTTATATATTATTTTATAATGAGTTTATACATACTGAGCGTATAAACAGAACGGGTAGAAAGATGTGATGCTAATTATTAGTATACATACTGCCACGATTCAGAACAAACATTGCATTAAATATTAGTAATATATAAATTCCTAGCCATTACAAATATGGTTTGAAAATAAATGTATGAATGTAAGCCAAGATTGGACTTTTATGGTTTACTAATATCCCCAATTATTTTTTCAACAACGCGTTTGACTGCCCATTCAGGTTATACGTTTTTGTACTAATTACATTATTGTATTGGGATTAAGAAGTTTTTTTTTACATTGGTGTGGGGGGAGAGTTGAAAGTTATTTTTAGGTAAAACCACCTTCAGCGCAACCGGCTGGGATCGAACTTCGATCTCCCACGTCCTCGGTAGTCTAGTATATTTCGAGAGTAGTGCCTGGAAAATAACACCCGCGCACGGGAATTGAAATCGAAAGCCTCAGATTAGTACGCCAACGCTCTGACCACGGAGATATCCAGGAGTCGTCCCCTTTTCAAGGAAATTTTTCACAAATATATTAAGGCTGCGTCTGTAATTGACGTGCGGAGATCGTCAGATACATATTAGCACCGCGTCTTACTACCCGTTCGGGTTATACGCACTTACGCTAATGTGTAATGGTAGGGTGATTGTGAGATGAAATGGAATCCGAACCACGGTGGAGGCCTGGCATTCCCCACATTCACAAGATGTCTTGTCAGAGGTGAAGGAAGGATTTGGTAACCAGATAAATCTGTACCGGGACCGAGGATTGAACCCCGGCCGCCAGCAAAGAAGTCTGACACCTTACCCCTAGACCGCCAGGTCACCTATTGAAATTATAATTTGAAGTATTGATTGACCCAGGATATATACTAACATACTAAAAACGTTATTTTTAAACTGTATAGTCTCGATCACTATGACCAATAAAGCTGTATTGGGATTCTTCTATAAAACACATTATACAGTATGACAGTTATAAAAATTAATAAAACTACTTTAATACCTGTAAACACCAAATCAAGAAATCTGCAGCAATTCCTTTTGATGGATAACACCAATACATATAAAATAACTCAAAGAATATAGCAAAATATTATCAACGCTGACCTCCAAAATATATGTTATAATTTTATAAACTTTTATTCTTAAAATAATACTTTTGTAAATGGAATTCATTTAATAGTTCCCTTATGCGTCGTACACACTTGATCTTACATATTTTTAATCTTTACTGATTTGTTTTATAATGTTGATTTACATGGTATCCAAAAAAACTTAGTCAAGTGCTGACCAGATGTTTTAAATATTATAATTAAACATACATGGGTGATATTATATTTAACCACATTAACATAGAACTACAAAGATTGAAACATAAAAACCTATATTGAGTTAAAACTTAAACTACTTTCGTTTATTGTAATTTTGTCTATATTTATTGTAAGGACATTTGTTAATGCATTTTTTCAAAATAGAAAACATGAATATCTGTAATTTTGGCCTTGTTTCAAACAGTTAAGGACATAGGTATATATTTTATAATTTTATTACTTACAGTTTAATATGACATAAGATAGTAAAATAGTATAACACTAAAGGACTGTATAAAAAAAAGGCAATTTTTTCAGTTTTATTTATAATTTTGGTTGATAAACGCTTAATTGTGAAAGATAAATTATTGTTAATATAAATGTATATATATATATATATATATATATATATATATTGAACTGTATCTGGCTACATCACAAGGATATTTGCATTTAATTTCCTCGAAGTAAGAATGAAGAAAGGATTATATATATTAAATGTACCAATATTTGCGTGGAAGAAGAGTGGAAAACATTAACAATGATCCACCTTCATTACTACGGTCCTGGATTTTAGCACGACCTCTTTGTCTCTGGAAAACCTAACTAGACAGCTTGAAGTCCACGTGCCCTCCGATGTGGGGGAGATTGGATACAATCATCCAACACGTTTTTCTTAAGTATAAATAAACTATAAGTACTTAGAATGAATTACACTTAACTTTATTTTAAAATAATAATATTAGTTATATTAACTATAACCAAATCCTTCACAGAAATAAAACTTCAATCGGTTATCCAAACTGACCGATCATTCTAAGCACTACGTAGTCATTGAGTCTGCTCAGTGCTTCCATCTGGCAGCGCTATACCAAACTAAACACTCTCGATATAGATTGAGAATACTGGCATCAACAACTGAGATTTAAATGTAGATATATCTCCTTTTTAATGATTAATATACTAAAGTTTAGGAACATACGATGATATATACGTAAACAATTAATCATATATATATATAAGCATATAAAAATAAATATTAACTTAAGTTTAGGTATATAAAATAATATATTAAGGTTAAACTTTGCTTGAGAAAGTTTTTTAATTATTTTAAAATACATTTTATATAAAATAATATCTATAAACTAATTAAATTAAAGTCTTGATAAACAATCCACTTCAAAATTATAGTTATCAAAGTTTAAAGAAAGTATCCCTATTTCAAAAGTATTAAATACATGAAGTATATAACTATTATGGACTTGGTTTGAGTAATTTATTATTTGATAATTTCTATTTAAACATATTTTAGTCAATGGATTATTATTATTTGAATCAAGAGAATATTAATAAATACATCCTTTTATCTATGGGGAATAAACGCTCTTTTTTAAATTAATTAATATTAGTTTGGCGTAGCAATTTTGTTTTCGCTTCACTCACAAGATGTTTGAAAAAAGACATGTACCGTTTTAAGCCTAAGAATAAACGTCTTAGACGGTGTTGAAAAATCAATGTAAGACGGCAACTTAAGAATCTGTAAAGAAATTTAAGAGATGGCACTAGCTTCGCGATTCAAATAGAATAAAGATAGTTAAATATTTCTCCATTTTGTTAGGAAAAAAAAAATGTCTTGTGTTTTTAAAATATAGCTTTGTTTAATGTTAAGTTTAAATTATCATAAATATTGTGTATATTTACTATTTCTATAACAAATAAAATTATTAAATATCAATTTATTTAAACTTGCTTTCACTAAATGTATTTTAGTTTTCACACATTAAAATACTTTTAGCCAAATCTCAAATTATCGAAAATTTAACTAAGAACTATTCTAGATAATTAATAGAAATTATAAAAGTAATTATATTATTAATAATTTTTAAATATATTCTTTTAGCCTAAAAATAGCCCAGTAATTCATGCTTACACTTTTTTTTGTAACTTTAAATAATTTATCTGAACGAATGAAAATATGACTTTCTCAAAACACAACTATTTATTATAGTACCAAAGCAAAACATTATTCAAATTGTACTCACACAGTTAAGTTTACGTAGCTCAATTATATATATATATATATATATATTTTACATATATATGTGTGTATATATTCATATATATGTATATATTTATATTTACATATATTTTTGTATATATATATATATATATATATATATATAACTTTGTATCTATAAACTTATTTTTAGGTAAAACCACCTTCAGCGCAACTGGCTGGGATCGAACTTCGATCTCCCACGTCCTCGGAAGTCTAGTATATTTCGAGAGTAGTGCCTGGAAAATAACACCCGCGCACGGGAATTGAATTCGAAAGCCTCAGATTAGTACGCCAACGCTCTGACCACGGAGATATCCAGGAGTCGTCCCCTGGTCAAGGAAATTTTTCTAAATTTAATCTAAATTTCGATAATTTGAGATTTGGCTAAAAGTATTTTAATGTGTGAAAACTAAAATACATTTAGTGAAAGCAAGTTTAAATAAATATGATAGTTAATAATATATATATTTGCTCAATAAATATATATATTTGCTCTCTAAATATTTTTAAAAAAAACTATATTATATCTAAGATTTTGAAAATATATTTAAATACCATAAATACTTATATTTGTAGCTTTTTAAATACTGAACACTACCTTATAAAGACCCTAAAGAAAGTATATCATCCAAAGAATGGCCGAGTTAAACATCTGACCCTCTTTAAAATAACGAACTGGAAATTTCCCTCTGCTGGTACTAAACTAACGCGATCCATATGTGTAGAAAAAACCAAATGGTAAATCATAATTTCTTCTCTTTTTTTTTTTTGCTCTTCCTGTGGAAGCTGTCGGCTCGTTTGTCTATGTGCGAGCCACCCTAACCTCAGCCGACCTTCCACTAAATAACCCAATATGTACCACAAGAATATAAAAAAGGAACAGAGAAAAAAGGAAAAGGGGGAAGGTAGTAGCTGTTTACACAGTGACCATATGGGTCATTTACTTAGAAGCTTGACAGAAAGGGTTACATTATAACAAGAAAGAAATAAATATATTTATGTATATACAGATAATTTATTATATGTACATTTAAAAATACAATTCACTAGTTTGTATTTATTAAATATTGAAATTAATAATCTGTATAATCCTTACTAAAACAATATACAAATTATTTCACGTCATTTTCCATTGAATACTATTTGCAAAAACATGTTGTTTTTAATAAATAGAAGATTTTTGAAGGTAGATATGACCGGATTTAATAAGTTATTATTATGAAATATAAGTTTTTAGAAAAAAAAATTAAAGCATTAAAAAGTATATTTATTATTATTTAAATATGTATTTCCATAAATAATTTTTTATACAAATATTCATAAAAAAAGTTTTGTTAAAAATATTCTGAGTGTAAATTTGTTAATTATATATTTGTGAATATTCTAATTCTTTCTCTTGATATAAATATAAATGATATATGTGTTTATTTAAAATATATACTTTAAACATATACATACATATGCACACACATAAATACATATACAATATATTATCTAAATACTATTTGCTTATATCTGTATACATCTATAAATAGTACTTACATTAGTATATAATTGTATATATGTGTGTATTTTATATATATACAACTAATATTTTAATACTATAATGGTTATATTTGTATACATATCTACATAATACTAATATATGTAAGTAATGGTATATTGTACTAAATAGATTAAAATAATAGATAATAAACAGTAATTATTGGATATATTTAGTATATGCCTTCTAAAATACATTATATCATTAAAACAAGTAACAATAACTGTGTAAGTCATGTTGCTTCTCTTAATAAACCATAGAAAAATTCTATATAGTAATATAATAAACAAATATAAAAATGAAACTATTTCAAACACAAGTACGTAACAAATGTAATGTGTTTTTAATTTTTGTTTGTTACCCTATCTGTTGTGCAATTGGATCGGATTTATTATTATATAGTTGATTAAAAGATAAGCTACCTACTATATACACACTGTTAACCTTAAAAGCTAGCAGTCTTACCTTGACGGACTACATCTAAACTGCACCATGGTGAAAACGTGCAAGTTAAGCTTGCTATCTTTCAGGTTAAACAAAGGCAACGTGGAGGCGATATGATCGAAATAACTTTTATATACGAGAATACTTCTATTTAGTTATAAAAACAACTATTTGCGGCAAAGGAAATATATAGAAAACTTTTTCTTGGATGACAATTTCGATCTATCTTTTATGTGTAAGAGGTTAATTTAAATAATTGTCACCAAAATCTCTTGCTAACCAACCTAATTAATTTACCATGATTTCAATGTTAATTTCCATGTGTTATATAAAACAATAATTTATATGCTGTGATTCAATAATAATATTTAGCACCACGTCTTACTACCCGTTTGGATTATACACTTTATGTACTAATTACGCTAATGGATTAGGAAATGGGAAAGTTGAACTAGAGGAAGTGAACCCGCACTTGCGTGGAGGGAGAATGGAAAACAATTTAGGAAAAACCACCCCCAGACCACCCGACCGAGAATCGAACTTCGATCTCCCCTTCTTCAGCAGTCGAGCTCAGCACAACAAGCGCGTTATCCAACTACGCCGACGAGGCGGGTTAGTGATTCAATACTGTATTACATACTTTATTATTTAGATATTTTTGATAGTGATATTTAGATCACAATATTAACTACCATGAAAAATATATTATTTTAGATCAATAATTTATAGTTTATGAATCGATATTTTTGTATTACATATTTTATTATTTAAAATATATTTGATAATTATATTTGTAAATTTGTCGATATTTTTGGAAAATTTAAATAAATTACTGATTATTATCGTATAATTATAAACAAATATCTGCATAAGAAGTCCTATTCAAAATAAGAGAGGTGATTCCTTAAAATCAGATTATATATTGTATATTATATTTTAGAATTATATACTGCCATTTGTGCATAATCCAAATCTGCTTATTTAAAAAAGTCTGACTGACAATGTATGGTAATAAATAAATAATGCGATAAACATGAAAACAGATTTTTTATTTATGTACTGCTCCTTCAGACCTCTTAACTCAATAGCAATAAGTATGTATAACTATTGACTTAAGGGTATTTATTTAACTTCCTGGAATGGGCCAAAGTTTTGTTCCTGGGAAACTTATTTTACCTTAAATAAATGGTAAATAATATTTTGGAATTCTATTGAAGGTTTGGTTTAGAATTTAATGTGTATATAATAGATTTCAAGCATGCATCCATCAAACGCGTTAAAGTATTCAAATAATGTAAAATCACTGTAAGCAATCAATTTATTCAAAAATCTAATGACACTCTTTTTTCTCTAGAATGTATATGATTAACTTTAAAGAAATTTATAGAAAATTTACTAGGATTTTAGAAGAGAAAGTCTAAGCTCAGTACTAAAAATTGATTTCATATTTAATATAAAAATGAAGAAAAATTAGTTTTGGTAATTGTGATGAAACTTTCGGAAACGTGTTTTTTATTTCCAAAATATTCATTTCATCACTTTTATTATAATCTCTAATGTTTAAAATAAATTATCCTTATAAATGAGTAGCATATGTTGAATGTCATATCTTTTTCATCCTCTATTGGGAGTTTTTTTTATTAATGTTTAAACTAAGTAAGAAAACTTATTTAGTTATTTTATACATACTTTGAAATTTACTAAATGATTTTATTTAATAATTAAAGGCAGTAGTTTTTCATGATAATTTAATATTATTAGTAAGTTATGCAATGTAAATTTATATATAAATAAATATATAATTGGATAGATACATATAAAACCATCAGTTTATGAAAGATATATCCCCAATATAGTGGAAAGTATTTGTAAAAATAAAATATATCAATCATATGTAACTTTTAATTAAGCTTGGCACTATAATGTCTCAGCAACTAAATAAATAAATAAATATTAATTTGATGTTATTTTTAAATTATCAAGCTATAAAAATAAATCGAAGTAATTCAAAATATTGAACCACGAAAATTTTAGGATCTTTCCCTCCTTTTAGGGTAGAAAATGAAATATATTACACTATTTATTCTAAGCTACAAGTTCAATTAATTGTTATATAAAAAATTAGCTAGAATTTAATTTAAACTATTTAATATCTATAAGTTATATACATCGATTCTTAAACAATGTAGGCCTAGTAATAAATAAAATATTATGGCCCTAAGGATATATTTTATAATTATATTTAAAAAAAAGTCTTTAGTTCTACGTTACCTAAATAACATCAAAAGAATACACATCCTATTGCTAAATTTATGATGAAGTAAGATCGTAATAAAAAATTTAGAAAAAAATATCACGAGAATGCATGGAATTTTGTAGCTATAAACACGCATTTAATAAAACAACAAGGTCAAATAACAGTAGGCTTACAATATTTAACAAGCTAAGCTGTTGAGGAAAATAGATAAATAAATGAAACTAATTATATGGAGTTTTTAAAATTAGTTTTTGCCAATGTATCTTCTAGAATATATTTATAATATAAGAAATTAAAAGTATTTTAAATTCTTGAAGAACTTATATTTTGCTATTCCATTTCATTTATATTTCCGTTAAAGAAGAAAAGATTGATACGAATCAGAATGTTTATATACTAGCAGAAATACAATGTAAGTATCTTCTGAACCAATTAATAAAAACACAATGAATAGTAGATATAAAATAAATTATTGAACACAAATAAATCTCATACTTTTCGAAATAGATGTAGACTTTTGATTAACATTTCTAACTTATATAAATTTCTAACTTATATACATTTCTAACTTGTATAAATTTCTAACTTGTATAAATTTCTAACTTATATAAATTTCTAACTTATATAAATTTCTAACTTATATATATTTCTAACTTATATAACTTATAAAACGTTGTGTGAGGAACAGTATTTACCTCTCCTGCTCTGGTGTCCACATGGTCTAAAGCGTCACTCCCGTTTTAGTCTAATAATCCCAATTAGAGGGAGATCGGGCTTCAAATCCTGGTAAGGTGTACTGTTGTATATTTTAAAATGTTATTATGTAAATAAAAAAATAGTCTAAAGAAGGTTATTACATGACTAGAGTAGTTCTTAAATGTCGTATATGTATAAATGAGTCCAGAGAACAAGATGGTGGACCACATTCTTTATATCCACTGGTGACCTGGCAGTCTAGGGGCAAGGTGTCAGACATCTGTGCTGGCGACCGGGGTTCAATCCTTGGTCCCGGCACAGATTTATCTGATTACCCAACCCTTCCTTCACCTCTGACAAGACATCTTGTGAATGTGAGGAATGCCAGGTCTCCACCGTGGTTCGGATTCCACGTTAAACTGTAGGTCCTCCATTTCATCTCAGAATCACCCTACCATTACACATTAGCGTAAGTGTGTATAACCCGAACGGGTAGTAAGACGCGGTGCTAATAATAATAATAGTAATAATAATTTATATCCACTCATGTTTTGTTTATTTATAGTTAAATAAATAGTTAAATGCAAACATATCATGTACTGAGGGTTGTTTTAACGCAAATGCAACACATCTACCAATAAAACATTTGTAATATTTGAAATGTTAAGGGTTATCACTTATTATTGAATTACTGTAAATGTTTGTTCCAAACTTATTTGGTGTTTGTTGATTTCAGAGACATAAAATCAATAACTAATTATTAGATACCTACTCCTAGTTTAATAAGTGTTAAGGTAACATAACGAATATTTTATACTTATAACAATATATAGCAATATAAAACTTTTATCCAATTTTTACTTTTAATATTGGACTAAACTAATTAATTCAATGTATTAAAAAGAAATAATTCAATCCCCACCCCCCTAACACAGGCGTACACAAACATACACACACATTTAGCACCCTGGGGTCAGGTGAACTGAGGGTATTTTTTACCAAATGGTTTTCCACTCTCCTTCCACACAAATGTGGGTCCACTTCCTCTCAAATGAATTTTCCTAGTCCCGAAACCATTAGTGTAGTCACCTGCCTCGGTGGCGCATTTTTCTAACGCACTAGTCGTGTTGAGCTCGTCTGCTGAGGACAGGAAGATCTAATTCAAATCTCGGTCGGGTGAACTGGGGGTGGTTTTTCCCCAATGGTTTTCCATTCTCCCTCCACGCAAATGCGGGTTCACTTCCTCTAATTCAATCATCCCAATTCCTAATCCATTAGCGTAATTGGTACTTAAAAGCGTATAGACCGAATGGGTAGTAAGACGCGGTGCTAAATGTTAATAAAAAATATTAATTAGTGTAGTTAGTAAATAGGCGTAAAACCCGAATGATCTAAGACGTGGTACTAAATATATAAATATTTTAAATAGTTTTACGTGATTAACATTATATTTTTTCAAAATTTAAATTGTGTGCTGATAAAATAAAAGGTCTTACTTTTAAAAGATCAAATATCTGATGAATAATTTACACCAAATGGTTTTAGAAATGTTTGCTATCTAGAAACCTTGAGTGTTTCTACGGTTGTAAAACTATTGTCAGTCATGGTCTTTTCGAAACTAATATCTTATATAGAAGAAAACTTTGGTTGGAAATATTAGCATTGAAAATATTAAAATCAACAATCAACTACATCTAATAATTATATTGTTTCAATTTATTTAAATAAATCCAACTATAATTGGTATTAGTCTTTTTCATTTAAAACCACGTATTACTATACTTTCGGGCTATAGGCTTGGTTCTAATTAAATCAAAGCAATATTTAACAAATTATAAACCAGTTTGGACACAAAAAAAATCTCTTAAAATATCAATTATTTATGTTTCGGCTTATTGTTTCTTTAAAAATGTTTATAAAAATTTAACATAATAATAAATAATACTAAGAAACACACTCAAAATTTTCCGAACATTTCAGCCTCAAGGACGTAGGTAAATCACTATTAATTAATATATATGAAATAATACAATATCAATCATTTAGGTTTTCTTATTTTTATCCCATCATTATTCTTATTTAACGGGCCATGTAAAAGTATGACTGTAAAATTCACTTTGGAAAGCAGTTTTAGTCTGTAGAAATACTAATACAGTGATTTGAGTCTATTTTTGACTCAGCATAAACGCAACAAAAGCGAGTCAACAAACATTAAAGAGTGCATGCTCGTTCATATAATTTGCTAAGTTTAAAAAAAACCAACTTAAGTGCCTATTGGATCCGCTCAAGGTGTACAACAATCTAAGCTTAAAACCATCACTCTAGCCATAGACAGACCTGCCGATAACGGGGAACACTGGGTTCAGGTTGTCGGATGCACTGACTATTTTTGCAGGCAACTCAACCTTCCTCATCCCAGACACAGCAGCTTAATTAGCACATATGCGTACAACCCCATATTTTGGTTGGAAAACCAGTTTTGAAAATTCAAACACATTTATTTTTGCGTCCAGCGTTGATAGTATTATACTATTATTATTTATTATTTTAATTTTTATTTCCCCGCCCCGGTGGCGTATTTGGCTAACGCGCTTGTCGTGTTGAGCTCTACTGCTGAGGACGGGGAGATCTAGGTTCGAATCTCGGTCGGGTGAACTGGGGGGGGGGGGGGNTTTCCACTCTCCTTTCACGCAAAGGCGGGTTCGCTTCCTCTAATTCAACCTTCCCAATTCCTAATCCATTAGAGTAATTAGTACTTAAAGAGTATAACCCGAACGGTTAGTAAGACTCGGTGATAAATATTATATTAAATATTATTAATTTTTATTACCGCGTCTTTCTAACCGTTCGGGTTGTACGGCAATATTTTATTAAAGTATTGGGGTTATCTTCTAGGTATTGATAATATATAAAGCAAAATTAACAGCAGCAGATAAAATGAATCCACTTTTGTGGCCACGTGGTCTAGCGTGCTACTCTTGTGATATACTAGGCTGCCGAGGACGGGGAGATAGGAGTTTGATCCCAAACGGGTGCACTGAGGGTTTCCCAAAATGTTTTTTAAATTTTCCTCCACACAAATGCGTGCGCATTTCTTCTCAATTAAAACTTACTAATCCCTAATCCCTAACCCTTTAGTGTAGTTAGTAAATAGGCATACAATCCGAACGGGTGATAAGACTCTGTGCAAAAAAAGATGACATTACTTAACGTATGAATATGTTAAAGTTACTTTGGTAACTACCAAGAACTGTTCTTCCTACAAAAATCAGTGTATAGTAAGATACTGTGGCAAAAACAAAAGTAACAAGGTGTTTATTAAATGTATATATGTATGTATTTATACGATATGAGATAGACGCATTATAAGAACATATGTGACGAAACTCAAATATGAAATAATATTTAAACAAGATCAAAAATGAATATTTGCAGTAAAATAATCGTACAATTTTAAAACAATTATAACCAATGGCAATATATATATGTTATATATATAACCAATGGCAATATATATATAGTATATATATAACATATATATACATATATATACGTCAGCAGCTAAACTAACAACCTGATTTCTACAAAAAGTCCAGTCTTCTTAAAACTTTTGTTTCACCCTCTTTTGAGATCATAGTATTTTATATACAAAGTGCCCTAAGGGTAACCTTAAATCATAGAGTATTTGGTGTTTCTTGTTACAAAAAGCTGTAACTATCTTTTTCAACCCTTCAATTAACAACTTTAGATGCTCCTCTCTATAATTTTCAGTAGCTACATTTTTAGGAAGGTCCTAATGATGCTCGCCCTGAATAATCCTTTTTTTTTGTGAACCTTTTAACGGTCATCTATAAAAACTGACGGGGCCTTACAGGAGTTCTACTACCCCATTTATTTATATGATCTCATAAAATGCTAAGAAGGGAAGTGCTTATATTTGAAACACGTATGTTACTATATTTTATCTTACAGAATTTAAAGATAATTTTATAAAAGCTTTGAAATTATAACCTGGGATCAAAATTTATATATTTACATATATATATGTAATACATATCGTATATATAATAAATATCGTATATATATTTTATATCTATAGTATATATATAATATATTTTTTTTATATATATCATTTACCCATTAAATGTTTCTCTATTTTTTGGACCTTGTTGTGAAGTAATTATCCTAGAGGTGGCTTGATGAACGGTTAAATTTCAAAATTGAATTATTACTGCCTTAAACGATGGAACTTTTACATTTTACACGACAGAAAATATAAAATGATAGAAATCAAAATGTAATTTTAATAAACATATTTTCCGAATCAGTGGTCGAACGATAAAATGTGTCACCTACGCTATACACCAGGGTTCGTGAGCCTTTCTGATATCATGAGCTGTATAGGTTAAAAATTAATGTTGTAGGCGATTTTGTAAAATAATATTAAGTAAAACAAATAAATCTTATATTTTCTACATATTAATTAGATATGGCCTATTTTTATGAATAAAATTGTTTGTTTACTTTATTTTTTGGGCAAGATACAAAATTGGTGTGCCGGATCCAGCCCGAGGGCTTTAGGTTGTAGACCATTGCTACAAATGGTGATAGAGAGGTATGGCTCAAACCCATGGGCAGTTATTTTGAGGGGGGGTCGTTTTAAAATAATTCCCACACATTTCATAATCCCAAATGAGAATACATTTCTTTTAAAATACCACCTTGCTTATCCAAACAATATTAGCCTAACTATTAGCTATATAACCCGAATGTATAGTGCTCCTAAGTGAAGAAAGTTACAATTAAACCTCTAAAAGCTCGCATAGATGTCCACGCACGATAATATGTCGGTCTCCCATGGTCTAATTTATTGCTGACAAGGTTACAGTCTCTATTGCTGCGGGGCGCAAAGAAATCCTAAATTATTTAATCATTTCCCTCATCATAGTTTCTAGTATATTTAATATAAATGAAAATAATATCCTATATTTATACCTACAATGGGTCCGACACCTTACCTCAGTCAGTAGTGTGTCTGTCTACTAAGGTAAAGGTCATGGATTCGATACCTAGCATGTCCGGCAAATGTATCATTGGTGAAATGTGGGTTATCCCCTTTTTCAGTGATAAATTTACATCTGGGGGCTGGGTTATATCTGTTCTACATTTAAGTTAGTATATTAGTTTTGTGCTGACGTAATCAGTCAGTTCAAAAACTGTTCGTTAAATACCTCAAATATATTAAATATCTGTAATAATATCCTCACCATATAAAATAGTATTAATATACTGATGGTCCCGTTGAGATGTGGTACATATTAAATACAACCTTAATAAACAAAATTTGTTTTTTGTATAATATATTATTACTTATCATTTATCAAGCTATATTATTATTCAGGAAATCTGTGCCTAATTGATTACATGTTGTCTATTAGATTGTTATTACAATAAACATTCATAACATATAGAAAAACCATCTGCTCTAAAAGCATAACAAAATATATTTAATACTAGAAACTATTCAAATTTTAAGAAAATTGCAGATTTTCTATGATCTATGACTATTCTATCAGTCAAGCATAAAATTAATGGTACGTCTCGATAGAACAAACTTTTTCATATAGGCCTAGTATATTATAGATTTGAATAGAATTTAAAAAACGTAGATTTTCAGTAAACCACTCGTAAGCTTTCCTCAGTAAGACAAACATAGGCTCATTATAAATACAATATACAGTATTCATATAATAAGGTAATGGCTTAAGTGATCATATCATAACATGTGTACATTTTATGTGAAAAGTATCAAATTAATACCATTGTTAGTATATACCATAATGTTTATAGTTAGATGTGGAGAACCCACCTAAGTGGCGTGGTTAGCTAACACTCTAGTTTCGTGTTGAGCTAGACTGCTGAGGATGGGATGATCAAGGATTGAATATTGGTCGGATAAACTGGGGTCGTTTTTACTAAATGGTAAAATTCCCGTCCTGACTGCAGATCAACTCCTTTATGCTCTTGAGTAGGAAATCCAGTGGACCTGGCCTATCACTCACGGAGAAGATCCCTTGCCATTATGTTTGATAGCTTACACATGGGGATGTTATGGTTAAGTTATTGTGAGACTGGCTTGAAGACAGTGGCTGGATGAACGCCCTAGTAAAAGCTGACATTGAAAGTTCCATCACAGCCGATCCCTGTATAAATACCATTCATCTCACCAAGTCCAGCCATGCACTCCAAGTATGAGCTGCAAGCTTTCATATAATACTCAAACAAGTTTACAGTGAGAAATATTCACCCGTGGATATTGATGCCATGCAAACAGTGAAGCCGTCTTAGGAGGAATGGTGCCAAAAATGAGCAAAGGCCAATTTTCACTTTGACTATTGACAAAATACTATAATATGGGAGCTCCTCTTGCTTTGGTATATCAGGTAACTTTGTGAAAGTAACTTACTGAAGGTATCAAATAGCCAAAGCTATTATTTATGCATTTTAGTGAGAATTACTCCATCTATATATCATACTCTGAAGAGCATTGGCGTACTAAGCCAAAGGTCCCGGGTTTGATTCCCGTGTACAGGTGTCATTTTTCTATTTTCAGAATATGATACATAGATGGATTAATCCTCAGTAAAATGCATAAATAATATATTTGGCTATTTGATTCTTAAATATGCAATCCCTTACAATTATAATAATTGTACAAGTGGCTGCAATAAGCCAATTACCGAGTCGAAGGTGGCTGCGTTATCTGATAGCTTGTTATCTTAATAAATCACACATTTGTAGTCAACGATTTCCGCACGTCCATTAAAGACTCTGCCTTAAAATATGAGTGAAGAGTGAAGAATGACCATGGGCACAGGACGAATCCTGGATATCTCAGTGGAAGAGCATTGGCGTACTAAACCAAAGGTCCCGGGTTAGATTCCCGTGTCCAGGTGTCATTTTTCAATTTTAAGAATATGCTTACTGAAGGTATCTTAAATCTGTACCTGAAACCACTAACAAAGTTCATGACCTGGTGTTTGGCTCTATATCACACAAACTACTCAAGACGACCTCCGTACACATCCGTGTCATTGCTGAGTTTTACCGAGACGTCCTAGCAGAACTCAAGTATTGGAATGTCGTGGTCCACAAAACCAGCAACAGAGCAGAACAATGCATCGGTGAAAGGTTCTGGTGTGGCTATTAGACTGACAGGCAATCAAGTATCACTCAGATTTTCGATGGTATCAGGGTAAATCTTCCAGGGTCATTGCAGAGTATGAAGAATAGTCCATAAACCAAAAGGATAATGGTTATGGTTATAACACTGGTTACTCTCACCATTACCAGAAACTTAAGTTAAATAAAATGTTCTGAAGGATATTTTAAGGCACGTGTAGCAGTGTTGGGAAAGACGGTAAATTCATTTATAGAACATAGCCAAGACCTACTAGTCATTGACACAAAAGATATCATGGACGCCCAAGTGGCTGATACTGTGAGAAGGATTGAGAGCATAAGTGAGGAGCAGTACAATGAGTTCGTCCCGAAGAGACCATACAAATACATAGTACCTGTTCAGTAACACTCCCAAAGAACCAGTTTACACTGTTTAGTAGATTTATTGCAAAATATAGGTCGAAATAGAAATAACAGCTGGCAGCGATGAAGAGTGGTTGGGGCCTCATTTTGAGCTTTACATCTCATGCCAAGTCTGGGATGAAAACTTAGATAATTTATTCATCCACGATAAACACGCATGACCAGCTCTATCAAGTGAAGGAGAAATGAAAATTGGGTCCCAAGTAGATATGATTAAGTGGCTGGCAGAAGATTTGCTTGTAAATAATACTGTGTCTAAAATTGATTCAACGCTTTTCGAAGGTGTAACTGTGGTTCAAATGCTACATAATGAAATAGCTAAGACATTCAAGAGGATGCAATAAGAGTTTCGCACCATACATGTCTACTCACCACAAGAAGAACATCCGTATGGACCTTGTTTGGGATATATACCTACCTCTCAGCCGTAAAGCCATAATGAGAGAATAGGGGAAAGGGCTCAAGGAAAAGGGTCACTCCTTCTAATGTTATTCTAAATAACTGGCAGGACTTCCTTCAAATCAATGATAGCAAAATCGAATTGTTGGTTTTCCTGTCACATGAAGTGGTTTATCTTCCGATAACAGAGGTTCAGGAACTGTATGTAACATATGGTATAGTGGAGTCCTCTGCTTTCCTGCTAAGCCATACTTGGTCCACCTAGCTCCATGTCCACAAGAGGAGGCCAATACGTGTTCTCTGCTCACCTGTCGAATCATAATAGACCCTCTTAGTCATATGTTTGTAAGAGGAGGCCGATAGTCGTATAGTATTCCATTTGTCCGATGCTATTCAAAAGGAGTTTAAAACGGCTACCACATATACCGTTAAAACTGATGTATTACTTGCTGTAAATTCAATTATAAAAGTATCTCCTGATGTGTTGTGGATTGTCTTTGGTGTAGGGTAAAGCTTTTGGTGTAAAGCTATTCTCTTAATATTTGACACAATGAATCCTACGATGTGTTGTACTCCACCAGCCTTTCCCACTTTCACCGAGTGTGATACTGTTTCCACATTCACTGGTAGAGGAAAAGAAGTCTTCCTAGGATATTGGGTCGTCTTTCCCATAGGTGAATAATGCTTTCCATAAACTTATATCCATGCCAATTGAGAACAGTCAAGAGTAACTTTTATTTCTGTAGAGATTTGTTAGGCTGATAAACGATCGAACCAGTGAGATCATGGATGTTAATTGTGCCAGGAGGCATCTCTTCACACATAAGTCTAGAGCAATAGAAAACATTCCTCCAACCCAAGCAGCACTCAAGCAGCATATCAAACGCTATTGTTACCAGGCCAACTGTTGGAACCAGGTATTGGATATGGATTCAGATAGGCTAGAGCTCTCTCACTAGGGATGGACAAAGGAGGCAATATCGTGGTAGTTTCTATAGTAAATTTGGAAAACTACCTAAAACATCAGATTTTCCATGAATTGATTCACTGGGGGCTGCAGGTGTTCCCAAGTGTCACTCAAGTGCACTGCACTGTTCATATGTTCTGGAGATTGTTTATTTTGTTCATTACATTTGTTACATATATCTTCATTACCTATATTTTAAATTGTCATAAATTATTAATTAGCTTGACGGGCTATTCCCGTTTATTAACGTCAATATTGAGCTTCGACCTTGACCTAACTACAATTACTTGAATTCTGGATATCTATATAATGTCACCCAATGAATGGGGATTCTTAAAATATTTGTAAATGATATCTTATATGCCTTTTTACATTATCTGCTTCCTAGTTTAAGCATATTTAAAGAGAAGGCCAGGTAAAGTGGCAACTATATTGGATGTGACCACTCATCGACCTCATATGTCTATCTGACCTTCATATACATATAGACATAAACATTATGGTATATACTTGCTATTCTAGAAATTTCATACTTTTCTCATAAAATACACATTTGTATACATTTTGCGTACACTTTACACAAACTGTTGGATATACCATTTCAGAAAAAAAATATATTTAAAAAAAAACATCAATTAAAAAAAATTAATTACTTGTAAACAACCTTCAGGTTAGCTTTATTTTTAAAAATAAAAATAAATTCTTTTTACCAAAAAAATATATTTCATATACCAAATTTGAATAGAATTAAAAAGTCATTTTTGTTAAATTTAAAATTTTACAAAATACTTCACCAATAAGCTACCCTAAAATTAGTTTATTTTATATAAATCATAAAACAGTATTATTTATCATTTAAAATAGACTGCAAAGACCAATTTTAAAAAAAATCATTAAAGCCATTCACCAATAGTATCAAATTTTTCTAAAACCATTCATCAGGTTAGTTTTTTAAAGATTTGTTCATGAAAATTATGATTTAAAATTATTTATAGTATTAAAAACTTGAGAGATAACCATTTTAAACCAAATAGTTTTAACAATTCTTTAAATATTATAATTTAAAAAAACGTAGTCATCATCTACCATTAAACGAAATTTTCTTCAAAATAAAAGTATACAGGTTTATTCATCATGTCAAACATACCTCAGATATATATTTTAAACCAAATCTTATACAGCCATTTTCAAAATTTTATTAATTCTCGAAAATCACTTACTACGCCAAATAAACTACTTATTTAAAGACTTTTACACCTTGGCCAAATGTGCAGTGTCATTTAACATGACAAACACTTCCTATACACCTATTTTAAACAAAATGTTAAAAAAAATGTTTGTAAAGATTAGGATTCAAACAAATCACTCATCATTAAATTACAGTTAATTTGAGGGCTTGGGTTGAAACCAATAAAACTTCTTTATAAAATCTTAATAGAATTTTGAAAAATATTCACTAATCGTATTTGGATAAATGACCAGGGACAGATATAAATACAGATATGGAGAGATACAGTTCCTATAAAATTCACTTTTTTAGGTACGGGTACACATAACACATAAATATTAATCATATTCTCACAATATATCATTTTAACATATATAAACTTTTTATTGATATGAAAAAGTAGAGTTCAAATGATTCTACCAGTGTATAAATAAAATGCTAGAGAACACTAGTAAAGTAAATAGATGTATTATTTTATATAAATAGGGTATATATTGGTTAGTTAAAAATTTTAAAGCCAACTGTTAATTAAATTCTTTTCCATTAACTTTATACTTTTCTAAATATTTAAAATCTTAGAAATGTGATGTTTAAAAAATTATTGCGAAAAATTATGTTATTTCTTAAATTTAATATTACTGGTGGGTACTAAAATACAGTTAACACTCTTTAGTCCGATACCCTTGGGATCTGAAAAGTACCGATTCACAGTTATGGCCTAACCAAAGAATTCTACTCCTAAGAAACCTTTATATAGCACCTTATGCCTAGGCCCTAGGCTTGCCATATCATTCTACATTTTTATTGCTGCCATACGATCTAGATTAAAGCTTAAAACAGGGAATAGTACACACACTTTCCCAACTGTTGGTCTCTTGAAAGATACAATTTAGGGATAAAATCCATCCATAAGACAAACCAAATCAAGAATGTTTAACAAAAACCCTCGGCCACTGATGTAAACAACTTTGGTACCTTTGTACGGCTAACAGCACTATCACTCGCCTCGGTGGCGTAGTTAGTTAACACACTGGTTTTGTATTGATCTAGACTACAAAGAACAGGGAGATCGTGGTTCAAATCTCGCTTATGTGAACTGGGGGTGGTTTATTATTAAATGTTTTTTTTCCATTCTGCCTCAACAAAAATTCGGGTTCCATTCCTATAAATTCAGCCTTCCGAATTCCTAACCCACTAGAGTAATTAGTACTCAAACGTATACCCCTAACGGTTAGTAAGAAGCGGTACTTAGTATTATTATTATTATTATATTTATTAATAACACCATCCTGGCGGTAGATTCAAAACGGGTGAGACAAAAGAGTTACGACTATAATTTTCTTTTATTTATACATCCTCGGTCCCGGCAAAGATTTATCTGATTACCAAACCCTTCCTTCACCTCTGACAAGACTTCTTGTGAATGTGGGGAATGCCAGGCCTCCACCGTGGTTCGGATTCCACGTTAAACTGTAGGTCCTCCATTTCATCTCACAATCACCCTACCATTACACATTAGCGTAAGTGCGTATAACCCGAACGGGTAGTAAGACGCGGTGCTGCTAATAATAATAATAATAATAATAATAATAATAATAATAGCTATAAGGTTTTTGTTCAACATTTTGGAAACAGAGGACTGTTTTACGTAATCAATAATAATGTTTATTTACTTTTATAAAAAAAAGTTAATTTAAGGGTAGCTTACCTACGACAAATTATAGATAATTTAACATGTTTTGAAATTTGTCTTTGAAGATTGAATTCAAAATGAGAATATGTGAATAATTTTTCATGATAAATAAAAATTTGTTTTACTTAAAAAATAAAAATAAGATTAAGGGTTGTTTACAAATAACTTATCTTTGAAAATCTGAAGTTTATTAAAAATATTGATTTTAAAGTATATTTAATTATGAAGAATGTTTATTGTGTTTAACAAGATGATTTGATTTGATTTTATGAGAAAAGCTCACCTTAAAGGTATACTACTTGAAGCTTATTCTTGAAAATTTACTTCCACGCTATAATACACAATACTAGAATACGTGTGTAATTGTAGTTAGTCTTTTATCTAACTTTTTTTAATATTGATTTAAGTTTAATAGATAGTATCGATGTTATCAAATATTTTGTGACCAGAAAAAGTTGTTTGATTTTGTACCATTTATATTCATACAACGACATTTGGTTACTACACCTAGGATATTTCTGTTTCTTATAGCATGTTTTATTTACGTATTATATCTTTTTACTTTACTTTGAAGAGTGCAGATGGTTTTCGAAGCGTCTTACACAAGATGGCATTTCTTGTACACGTACAGCTCTTGTTGCTTTTACGTATTCTTTTTATCTTCTCTTCTCTTCTCTTTTTACACATTGTTGGTGTTCATTGTACTTATTTTAGTTTCTTTCCAGTTGCCCATACTGCCCTTCGTTCCGGTTGATGTGGGCGCATATGGCTCACAACACCATTACAATACCTCTGCCCGTTTATTCAGTTAGAACTCAGGCCTCGACTATGCTACCCTACACATTACAAGTACTTTACGCCCTTGCAGACGAGATACAATAAAAAAAAAAGCAAGATAAAAAAACCCAAGAAACAAACATATTTAGAGAATAACCATACCAGATGTTTGAGTAACTTATTTTGTTTTATCGAACATAAAATCAGTAAACGATGTAGGTGACCTGGCGGTCTAGGGGTAAGGTGTCAGACTTATGTGCTGGCGGCCGGGGTTCAATCCCCGGTCCCGGCATAAATTTATCTGATTACCAAACCCTTCCTTCACCTCTGACAAGACATCTTGTGAATGTGGGGAATGCCAGGCCTCCACCGTGGTTCGGATTCCACGTTAAACTGTAGGTCCTCCATTTCATCTCACAATCACCCTACCATTACACATTAGCGTAAGTGCGTATAACCCGAACGGGTAGTAAGACGCGGTGCTAATAATAATATTAAAATCAGTAAACGATGTATCATCTTAAACTTAAAATAACTTAAAAATAAGTAATAACATAGCAAGATTAAGATCAGTTACTTTTACTTTGACCATTATTTCAATCTTATTGTGTTATTCTCCTTTAAGAACATAAAGCCGAGTGGCTATTGGCTGTGGTATCAATCACAGTTCATTGTTAGCCGATATTTTTCACACGTCCATCAAAGACTCTGCCTAACACAAAGGAGGAAGAATGATCCTTATCACGGGGAGATTCCTGGATAGCTCAATGATAGTCTCTTGGCTCTCCAAACAATGGGTCACAGATTCGATTCCCATGGCCAGCTGTTATTTGTAAGATTAGCGAATAATTATTTCAATCTATACCCATAGTAAATTTTATAATTATTCCCAATTTTCGATACCAATAACTTTCGATGTACTAAATCTTGAAGCTCCTGATAGCCTTGCTTACCCATTATTTTATAACTAGTCTATTCCATTTATATCATTGATAGAAAGCATTGGATCTAAACATTACGAATAAATCAAAAGAACCCACAAATAAGCTATAATATATTTTATAAAATCTCAATATACCTACTAAATATTTTATCATGAAACATTTTTTTAATAAACGTTAAATTTAAAATTATTAACAAGTCACCCTACATTTATTGGAATCCATGTTCAATACTTGATGGGTCTTCAGTCTTTGAATCCAATAATTAAGAACAACAAAATCTTAGATAATTTTATCAGGTTTGTATGATTGTAAAACAAACTTTTTTGTTTACTGTTATATTCTTTGACGTACTTATATTTAGTTGTATTACGTTAGATTAAGTGCAGCATAAGCGCACCTTATAAGTAAAGTCATTTTAACTTATGCTCAGTAGTAAGTTTTTTTAAGATAAGATATGGTATTTTCTTGAGATTATATATTATGATAACATGTGGACTGGTGGTGTTACATTTTTGCAACATCCTATAATGTTTTAAATAATAATCAAGAAAACATACTCTAATACATAATATCATTACTGAATCAATATTCTTATATTAATATTAGAGTTCTATTTTATGTTTTATGTTTTGGTTTAAAAAAAATGCAATAACGTTAAACTGTTACAAAATCATAGCTTCAAATGAATTTTATTCCTTGGGTTCCTTTATTCAATTCGTATTTTTATGTGTAATAGCTGCCGCACGTGAATAACAATTACATAAAACCAGAGTAACGTGATAGAACTACGCACGATAGCACGACTGGTGCCGTTGCATATTCAAAACATTCCTGCCAGTAAAAAATCCCGTATCTAAGAAACTAAACCTTTTTTTGACATCATACTACGTAGCAGGAACTAATTGAGGAATACTTGAAGGGGATAAGACATAATAACCTTTAATTAAAAAATATATATATATAATTATTGAGAAAACTCAACAGCACCAGTTCCGGAAGGTTAATGGTGTAACAATCTTTAGTCATATGATATATATATATATATATATATATATATATATATATATATATTTAGCACCGCGTCTTACTACCCGTTCAGGTTATACGCTTTAAGTACTAAATACTCTAATGGATTAGAAATTGCGAAGGTTGAATGAGAGGAAGTGAACCCGCATTTGCGTGGAGGGAGAGTGAAAAACCATTTAGGAAAAACCACCCCCAGTTCACCCGACCGAGATTCGAACCTCAATCTCCCCGTCCTCAGCAGTCGAGCAGCTCAACACGACTAACGCATTAGTCAACTACGCCACCGAGGCGGGTCATATGATCTAAAATTTAAATTTGTATTAGAATGTTATTTCACTTTCTTGGTATGTTAATTGGAACTGGTCCATTCTAATTGTATGAATATATCATTTATTTTTTCAGCAATGATATGTTATTATTATTATTATTATTATTATTATTATTATTATTAGCACCGCGTCTTACTACCCGTTCGGGTTATACGCACTTACGCTAATGTGTAATGGTAGGGTGATTGTGAGATTAAATGGAGGACCTACAGTTTAACGTGGAATCCGAACCACGGTGAAGAACTGGCGTTCCCCACATTCACAAGATGTCTTGTCAAAGGTGAAGGAAGGGTTTGGAGCAATGATATGCTTAACACATTAAAAACATAATAGAATTTATAAAAGTTATTTAAAAATCTACTAAACTCTTGGTTTATGGTGAAATACTACAGCACTAGCATGATGAGCTCTTATGTGGTCCTAGCATATAGTTGCGCCATAGAAGACACAAGCAGAATATTATTGCTATATTTCAGGGTAGACGATGTGTACATAGAAATTTTAATTTTCCTACGTTCTTAAATAAAATATTTTTGTATGAAAAAAAGAAACGCTATATAATTAAGTTTTTATGAAAGGCGAAGATTTAGGGAGGATACTTTGATTTTTGGATGTTATCAATTTGTATTCCCATTGGTTTAATATAGAGTTGCTCATCTCTTTATATGAATTGCTATTTTGATGTTGAAATCATATGGTATAACGATATATTATCAATAAACAAAATGAAATATTGTTCATTATATACATTAATACTATTGAAATAGAGGCCTACATCTTCTCTAGTTTTTGAATTAAACTTAACATTTAAATATAGCTGTAGTTCATTTCTTTGGATAATTTGTAAAGTTGAATCAATTGATACATGCAAAACATATACATAGATATATTTGTATACAGACACATACATATACATACATGTATGTGTATACATTTAAAACATTAACACATATATATATATTTATATAATTTATATACATACATTATCTCATCTAACAGTATAAAAGCTTATTCCCTTTAAATAGAAAATCACAATATACTCTGATTTAATTATATGATAGTTATACATTTTCGTTAAGTGTGTTTAAAAATGGTTTAAATACCAGTACTATAAGCTTATTCGAGAAAAAGTGTGACAGTGAAAAATATCCTAATCTATAGGTTTCATCCTCAGGTAGTCGTCCTCCTTAAGGCTTATAGATCAATATAGTCCTCCTACTAGTCTATTACAAATAACGCATTGTCAAAAGACACATTGACAATGATATTTCTTTCAACAGAATAATAGTAAGAGCTATTGTCATCAAAGCTTTAGCTATGATAAGAATATGAAATTCTTCAACAAACATTAGTACCAATCAAAACTATTTGTCTCTATCTTCGTAACGCAACTAACCTAAGTTTATAACGTATTTTATAGCCTTTGAAGAATAATCTGGTTAATTTTACATACTACCCGCCTCGGTGGCGTAGTTGGCTAACGCGCTTGTCGTGTTGAGCTCGACTGCTGAAGACGGGGAGATCGAGGTTCGAATCTCGGTCGGGTGAACTGGAGGTGGTTTTTCCTAAATGGTTTTCCACTCTCCCTCCACGCAAATGCGGGTTCACTTCCTTTAATACAACCTTCCCAATTCCTAATCCATTTGTGTAATTAGTACTTAAAGCGTATAGCCCGAACGGGTAGTATGACGTGGTGCTATATATTATAAAAATATATATAAAATACAATTTTACATACTATCGTGAAGGACCTTAAAATGTCTAGAGGGAAAAGTGGATACAATAAAATCCCCTGTTCAAAACGTATGGTCGCCAACAATTATTTGCTCTACATTGAAGAAGCACAATTGTAAAAGAACCATTGCAAGTATATTGATACGTATTTTATTTAGGGATTCCCGATATTACATAATATTTTCAAGCAAAGCTGATAATTTAACCATAAGGAACTGTAAAACACCCTCAGACAAATACTGGGAAGTGCCTTAAATTTTAATGAGATTTAACCAAATGGTTTGTTATAATGGTTCTTCCTATTTACTCTGGGTAAGTCAGGAAATTGAGTTCAATCTTAAAATATGGAAATGGACATGGCTTTTGCCAATAGTGGTATTACATTCGATGTCGTAGCGCGGTAAAATATTTTAACTTACCGTTTTACCTTCTCGCTAACTTAAATATTGAGTAAGTATTGTGATCATAAAAAAATCTATCTTGTGTTGACCCCCCTCTCCCCC
>CABFVX010000072.1:480180-507522 GCA_902151425.1 Timema shepardi
AAAAAAAAAAAAAAAAAAAATCAAGCGTTTCCTTATCTCCGCTGCTATTCAAGATACATTATAACTTATAATTGTAAGATTCAGGAATTTAATAAAAATGCGAACACAGTGAGGTGCGCAGTAACCTCTAACATTTCAACGGGATGTTTAAATTTAATACAAAATATTGACCCTAGGGGACCCAATATCATTTCTTTTATTTTTGGTCCAAATTTACAAGTTGCAATTTACAAGCTTAAAGTAAGTAAAACTCAATTTTAGCTCAGGTTTGCTCTACTGTATATTATTTCTTCTCACATATATTACGAGTAAATATCTCAAATTTTAAACAATAACGTGAGAAAGTCCGTGCGGAGTTCCGTACCATTTATTTTCATGACTTGGGCTTAAGTTTGAGATTTGCATTCCTTGAAATTATTGCAAACAGCTTTAAATATTTTTTAAAAAGAGTATCATCTTAATTGGGGGGAGGTACAAATACAATTTCAAAACCGAATCCTTGTCTAGGAAATAAAATATTAACATTGGACCTAACTCTTTCTGTTTTACTCACCGAATGCTTTATCCATTAACAAGAGACAATGTCTACTGCACCTCAAATACTCCAAATGATGTATTAGGAGAAAAGGAATAACTATATAGAAAATTATCTCTTCTCTTTCCCATGGCACACTTATTTGAAAATAGCTTAGTATTCTCAAATTATATTAATATACCATAAACTTTAACAAAGAGTACGAGGAATAAATGTTAATAAATACGTCCTCGTTTTCCAGTGACGAGGAGGTAAAGGTTCAAATCATAGATGAGTGTTCTGAGGTGGGTTTATCATTAATGAATTCTTTCTTTCTCTGAACGCAAATAAGGGTACATTTGCTTTAAGCTTTACCTTTATTTCTCCATTAAATAAGTGTAGTAAAATGATTGAAGCTAGGATGATTAATGGGATACGAAGAAATGATATTGTTTACCATAACTATGTATTTATTTTACCTCCGATCAATATCTATGTATAGGCTAATCCTTAATGAAGCTGGTTTTGTTTGACCTATGAAGCCAATTTGGGTTATACTTTAGTTGGTCATTTATTTCTTTATACTTATTCTTGACATTTTAATGTTAAGTCTAGATCATAATTAACCAAAATCTCTCCAAATGTATTTTGAAAAGGGTTAATATGAGGATTGTTTCCCCTAAAATTACAAATAGATAAGAGTCCATCTCGGTTGTATGTGTTTTGATTGTACATATTCATTTGTTTTATGATAAAGTTATCACAAAAATATCATGGCTTTATTTCTATACAATAGAGTTTGGTGAACATTATTTAGCTAAGTAGTTATCGTTGAACTATATTATTAGTTTGGAAAACATAAAGTACCATTGAAAATAGCTGAACACATTAAAATAATAACGAAACTAAAAGTAATTATAATAACAAGGTATTTTAATCTATTTTTTATCTCATACTACAGTACTATATGAAATATGATATAAACTTATAACCAGTTAATTATTACTAATAATCTGGGTGAATTTTACTAGAGTAAAATCAATCAATTTATTTCATTTATTCATATTTAACAATATGTTATGTCCTAATTATAAATTTATTAATGTTCCAAACTTAATGTATTTGGTCAGTTATCCACAATACCGGTAAAAGTCCCGTTGACGACATATATGTCCTGTTATTATTAAAAGCTCTAAACAAAATAAAAGAGAACGTGACTTGATCACCATGTTGGCCTGGAATGGAATGTGTCATGCACTATTTTTCATGCCAGAACATTGACAGGTTCCGTAAAACTTTACTCATTACACTAACTTATTTCTTTGGGAATCTACGGAGGGTGGTAAGGGACATTAGACCTTAGTTTGTCATTAATCATTGACTTCAGTGAAAGGTTTGGAGAGTTTAGTCAGGATGAAATCGAAGAAGAAATTATTGTCTTGTTTTCGTTCTATTTTTGGTGCACAGAAACTTAATAGCCATCCGATTTACTCATTTAATTAAACTAGTGTAGTAAGGATGATGTAGTTGGATTTTAGATAAATTATTATTAGCACCGCGTCGTACTACCCGTTCGGGTTATACGCACTTACGCTAATGTGTAATGGTAGGGTGATTGTGAGATGAAATGGAGGACCTACAGTTTAACGTGGAATCCGAACCACGGTGGAGGCCTTGCATTCCCCACATTCACAAGATGTCTTGTCAGAGGTGAAAGAAAGGTTTGGTAATCAGATAAATCTTTGCCGGAACCGAGGATTGAACCCCGGCCGCCAGCACAGAAGTCTGACACCTTACCCCTAGACCGCCAGGTCACCTCTGATTTAAATTAAAGATAACATAAATTAGAGATAAAATATTAAATATTAGTATTATTTATTGTACAGTTTGGTTGTGGATAGTAAAGAATGGATATAAATAATGGAGATTGAGTTGTAGCGACTACGCAAGTGTTTAAGGGCAAGTACGATCTGTATATTGGTTTGATCTCGAGTGTTTTTCCAACGGCTGCTGCGATGGCTTTTTACAAACCCCAGCGGTTTCCCATGAAGGATTTCCCTTCTTAAAAAGAAACTCGCCAAGGTCGCTTTCGTTGCCACTTAACAAACTGCAACTTGGTTCGGGGAGTCCTTTCACAATTTGTCCTGTTAATTACCGCTAATTTTTATGAATCGTAAATACTAGAAACAAAATATATATTTTATAAAGTGAAACCAATTGAAGCTCCATTGCGTCTTTAACTAAAATTAACAAGTCTTCCTGGTGACCTGGGGGTCTAGGGGTAAGGTGTCAGACTTCTATGCTGGTGGCCGGGGTTCAATCCTCGGTCGAGGCAAAGATTTATCTGATTACCAAACCCTTCCTTCACCTCTGACAAGACATCTTGTGAATGTGGGGAATGCCAGGCCTCCACCGTGGTTCGGATTCCACGTTAAACTGTAGGTCCTCCATTTCATCACTCAATCACCCTACCATTACACATTAGCGTAAGTGCGTATAACCCGAACGGGTAGTAAGAAGTGGTGCTAATAATAATAATAATAATAATAATAATAACACGTCTTCCTAAGGTTAACATGAAATAAATACTATGCTTCACGTGGACAAATGTCAAGCTCAGCTTGTTTGATTATCTCTGTATATAAGAGGAGCTTAAATTTTCAGCTGGATGCATTGAGGACGGAGATGATGATAATAATAACTATAACCATTTTCGTTTAAATACCGAAGTGAGGCATAGTGCCTGCCAGATATAACATACAAGAGCATTAGTGGCAACGCAGGACATATCTGGCGCACATTTGTGTTCGCCCCATGAATCCAAGATTTCTGCCTTCATCGCCTGTCCTCCACTAATACAACCCTGCCCTGCCCTGTCATTGGTGTTCTTTGGGGTTCCTGGTCCAGATCTTCCTGTAAGACGTTATACTGGTCTTTCTGGAGAGTATGGGCAAGCAATCTCACCACATACACCCTCTGATATCCATTTGGACGGCCTTTTAGCTGGTTTTGTTCCACAGCACTTAGTGTGACACTATGTTTGACGACCATATGCCCCATATATTCCATAGGCATCTGTACAGTAGCCCCATGGCTTCTTTGGTGCTGACTGACAGCTTTGAAAAGTTACCAGACCAAATTACGTATCCCTACGTGGAACCAGATGATCTGCAAAGACATATGTTTAATAGCTGTCACTTTTGACAGTCAAAATTTAGGTATATACCTAAATGCTGACTGTCAGAAGTCAGCTGTGAGCTGTCAGTCAGCACCAAATAAGTCATGGGGCTACTGTAATTAACATACACAGAGTATAAGTTTGGCATCTGGCCGTAGAGGAGGACAGACCTCACATTCCTTTTTAAAAAATCCGTGGTACCGCTAGGTTTTATGGATCGTGAATAATAAAAAAACAAATATGTATTTTATAAAGTGAAACCAATTGAAGCTCTATTTCGTCTATAACTAAAGTTAACAAATCTTTCTAAGGTTAGCATGAAATATATACTATGCTTCACGTGGACAGATGTAAAGCTCAGCTAGCAAATTTATTAAAGCTCCCTCGGCTCTGAGTGTCTCCCTCTGTACTTTCATCCATGGTTATGATTCTTTACAGACACCAGAGCTTGTCTAACTCCGCAATGACCTGATTGCGGCAACCGTATTGAGTATATTGGGATAATCGCGTCTAACTACGAATTTAATAAGTATTTTTTGTTTATATATGTATATTAGAAAAAATTCAAAACAGTTTTCCTTGAAAAAATAAGTCATTTAAGTTAGGTAAAACTTACATAATTTAAAAAAAAACTATACATTGCTATTATACACACATAGTTGTACACATCTAGATATTATTTTTATATTTATAAATAGACATTTTAATCCAAAATGCCCAGCAGGATTTTTTTTACCACTGTTAAAAGGACTCGTGTTTATACATAACCGTGTTGGTTCAACTACACAGTTAAAGGCTTATATGACTTTATTTGGTGCACAGGACATTTTATGGAAGTATTTGATCAATAATAAATTGACATAATTTAAATAGAATGATACAATTAAATAATCTGCCTGATTCGATGGCCACATTGTCTAAATCGTCACTCTCACAGTAGACTAGAGTGCAGATGACAGGGATATTAGGGTTCGTATCCAATTTTTGTGTTCTTATGAAGGTTTTTCTTTAATGTTTTTACACTCTTCCTCCAAACAAATGTGAGTATGGTTCCTCTAAAATCAAAATGCTTCATCCCTAACACATTGGGGTGAATAGTACGTATACTTCTCATCTGAACAGGGAGTAAGACGCAGTGTTAAGAAAAATATTTAAAATTTCATTGGAGAAGTTTAACACATTTAGGAAAATATATTCTTTATACATATTGTTCTGATAGAGCATGGTTTCATAAACTGGTGTCCATGAATGGGTTAAAGGTTCCTTGAACTGGGTGCTAAATATAATATACGAGATCCATAGTTTCAACGGAAGGACATCCAGAATTGTTTGTCATTAATAAGAAATAATAAAATCTATCTTGCTATTGTTGTGGCCATAACATTTTCTGACATCTATGCGTCTAGAATTTCCATTGCGACATTTGTTTTTGCTATATGAGAACTGATTCCGTTTGCCGATACAGATCTTAGTGAAGTATGATTTTCAGCACTTATTGCCATCAAAACCAAAATTATAGATAGTTTTGATATCAAAGAAGACATGCTTGTTTTACTGTCAAAGGCATCTCCACCATTTCAACTTCTTTTCTAACAAAACCACATCACCTTTTCTTTTGAAATTCATTTTTGAATATAGTTTAAGCTTACTTTTTTGGTGTAGAGTTTGGATTTATTTAATTTTTTAAAAATGAAAGTGACCAAAATATTTTTCATAAAAGGGAAAGGGAAGGACATGATTCGTTGTAAGGAAGGTTTTTATATTATGTTCATACGAATTTAATCAATTCACCCTGCAATAAAGTAAATTGTATTAAAATATTAATTATGTGAGGATGTTAATATGAATTTTTATTAAGGGGATTCATGGCCTTTGTCATATAATAAAAGGGGTCCATGTGCCAAAGAGATTATGAGCTACTGCTATCGAAAACCACTAATTTAAAGCATCATACCAATAAATATACGGGATTTTGTTCCAATAATCACTTTCCTATTTAAGAATATCCAGGATTTTTTTAATAACTAGTTTTTGTAATTATCGCTCCTAGAAATATACATGACAATATGATAGGTATGTACAAAATAAATACAATATTGCTTAAAATTGTAGCTGTATTCAAAAACGTAAGTTTATATATGGAATAAAATGCTACAAATTATGTTAGATTACAACATATTCTGAAAGAAACAAAACAGAATGGATCACAGCCAGTTTTAAATAAAACTTAATTTTTTTTTCACTAAACATCTTTATTGATTTAATGCAACTATAAACCAGGTAATCAAAAGTATATAGTCCTGGAGTGGTACAAACTTCTTGGAACTGATTATGTTAAACTCGCTTTGCTCGTTGGAGGGCTCCGCCCCAAAGCCCCCAGTGAGTTTTCTTTGCAAGTGGATGTAAACTAATGTAATTCCACAGCAGATTTTTAATAGATCTTACCGTTTAAGCACAAGAGACCACCAAAGAAAGGTTTGCACCGACTTTAAAGTTGCTCCAGCATTTTGATTTATTTTGGGGGGGGCGGGGGTAGAAATTAATTTGTTTAAATCTTCGGAATTTTCCCGTCGGTTACATGCTAAAAGCCTTAAGTTTGCCAAGTCTCAAGTTTCTACCTCATCTGTAAGTGGGTGAACATTAATGAGATATGTGAGATATGTATTTGTTATGGACGAAGTTATTGACCAACTCACTATGAAAAATGACACTACATTAAGCATAGTGAAAAAAACTATAGGGAAAAGTGATAAATATTTGTAAATTTATCATTTTTACTGAACAGTACGCAAAATTTTCCACACTCTTCGGGCTATGTTAAGAAAACAGTACAGTACTACGTCACTGCCAGGTTGGGCACAATGAACATCTGATTACATGCCAGCCAATAAACAACTAACTAACCTAACACAACAAACCTAACATACTTAATATAACTAAATTAACTGGCCTAAAACTAACCCATCCTTATCTAATATATCTAACCTAACTGAATTAACTAGCATAACCTAACTAGCCTATCCTAACTAACCTAACTGGTTTTATTAATTTTGTTTTATATAGAAAGGACCAATAATTATAGTTTATTAAATTGAAATATTATTAAAGCTCATATTTCTTAGAGAGTGTTGAGCATTTTGTATAGTGCGTGGTCAAATTGATAAATTAACAAATATTTATCACTTTGCCTGACAGCTTTGATCCCTATGTATAATATCAGGTATATTTTCTTAGTGACCTTATATTTACTTTGTCCATTATATATATATGTATATGTATGTATATATATATGTATATATATATATATATATCTATATATATGTATATATGTATATATATATGTATATATATATATATGTATATATATATCTATATATATGTATATATATATCTATATATATATATGTATATATATATATATATGTATATATATATATCTATATATATATATGTATATATATATCTATATATATATGTATATATATATCTATATATATATATGTATATATATATCTATATATATATATCTATATATATATATATGTATATATATCTATATATATATGTATATATATATATGTATATATATATCTATATATATATATGTATATATATATATCTATATATATATATATGTATATATATCTATATATATATGTATATATATATATCTATATATATGTATATATATATCTATATATATATATGTATATATATATATCTATATATATATATACCAAAGCCTTTGTTGAATGGTGAGATGGAGATAGATGGGAGAGAACATATAAAGAATATTGGTCTAGCAAGCTATGCTTACCCCCTACAATCTCCACTACCCACCAATATCAGCGTAATCAAAACATGTTAATTTCTCGTTATCTTACAGGTAGAGAAAGTATTGTGATCGTCAAAAAAATCGAACTCAAGATTTTGATTAATCAGAAAAAGTAGTTTTGGAATTTCCGTCTGTCTGTACCTCCGAATAGAGCCTAAACTATTTTACCGATCGGGATAAGACTTGGTATTTAGGGTTTCAATAGGGTTGCCCCGAGGTGTTTTTGGAATTTGATATCCAACCATAAAATTAAGGGTAGTTTACTGAAAGGCAAAAAGAGAAAAAGTCGTTTTTCTTAAAATCAGCTCTTTCGATTTTGATTTAATTTTATTTCAAAACATTTATAAATATTCTTAACAAAATGTCTACCCTCAATATTTCGGCAAAATGAATTTAAGGGCTGTGGTCTGATACGTAAATTCTCATTTTTTATCATATCTCAGAAACTATTTTAGAAATGAAATTACTTATCATTGCAAATATGTAGATACAAATATTATATTCAAAATATATTTTTATAAAACCAATAACATTATTATTATTATTATTATTATTATTATTATTATTATTATTACTAGCACCGCGTCTTACTACCCGTTCGGGTTATACGCACTTACGATAATGTGCAAATGGTAGGGTGATTGTTAGATGAAATGGAGGACCTACAGTTTAACGTGGAATCCGAACCACGGTGGAGACCTGGCAACCAATAACATTCAAGTTATACTCAAATATATGTATTTTTTAACTTTTCGAACACTAAAGGTAAAGTATTGCAAACGTAAAAAAAAATATATAGCCTCAAATTTTGATGGATGTCGACGTCTCATGACCCCCTGAAACCGAAAAAGTGGTTTTTACAATGACGTCTGTCAGTGTGTCTTTTTAACCTCAAAATTAAGATTAGATTAATAAAAATCGAAAAGAGAAAAAAATTGATTTACTCAATATTTTCAATAACAATTTGTATCTAGGCGTTGATTAAGATTGTAAATAAAATAGAAATTTTCATTTTCCGATTAAAATTACTTTTAGGGTACTTAACAGAAACAGAAATTTCCGTATCTCCGCAACTTTTTGAGATACTAAATAACTTTTCATTGCCAAATTGAAGTACTATTAAAAGTATAAAACATCTATATTAAATATATTTTATTATATAACAGTTTCTGAGATATTGGCAAATATATTAATACAATTTTGTGAGCTTTAGTTGTAAAGAGATACTACTTGAGTCTTAACAGCATTATCCTCTAATTCTATAGAGTAAGATATGAAAAAGTCTCTCAAAAAGTGTATGTTCTCTTTCTTTCAGCCTCTTAGGAGAAATGTTTGTTCATCAATGACCTATCACTATCATTCTAGATTCAATAGTCTTTATATACCTATTTTATTGGTCAAAATGTATAAAAGACAAATTTAATATCAATGCTATGACCATAAGATGTGTATCCCCTAGTAAAATGACAAACATTTTAACCGGAAGTCAAAATTTTAATACGAAATGTTTCCTTGGGGACCCAATTTTATTGGTAAAAATATACAAATGAAGACGATATTTATTTAAAAATAAACTTATTAAAATTAAAACCACGAATAAAAAATGTTTTATTTATGTCTAGCGCAATTTATTTTCGGGTTCACAAGTGTATATTATAATTAAGAATTTTGAGTAAATATTTCCATTTCTAAACAATAGAGCGTGAACGTTTATGCGGAGTTCCGTACCATTTATTTAGATTATACCAGTGAATTGTTATTTTCATTATTAAGTAAGGAACCTAATATCCAGACATAAATGAGATTTTAATGTCCAAGGCAACACTCTCTCAATAGACTAGCCTACCGATGATGGAAAGATCAGGTTTCAAATCTCAGACAGGTGTACTAAGGGTGATTTATACTAAGTAGTTTCCCAATCCTTCTACACGCAAATGCTGGTACACCTCATATAACTGTCACCTTTATCATCCCTCACACAATAACGTAATTAACACGTATATGTTAAATTCGAACGGTTAGTATGATATGGTGCTAAAATAAAAATTGAAATATATTTCACCCACCTCGGTGGCGTAGTTGGCTAACGCGCTTGTCGTGTTGAGCTAGACTGCTGAGGACGGGGAGATCGAGTTTCGAATCTCGGTCGGGTGAACTGGGGGTGGTTTTTCCTAAATGGTTTTCCACTCTCCCTCCACGCAAATGCGGGTTCACTTCCTCTAATTCAACCTTCCCAATTCCTAATCCATTAGAGTAATTAGTACTTAAAGCGTATAACCCAAACGGGTAGTAAGACGCGGTGCTAAATATTATTACTAAAATATATTTCAATGTGACGCCTAGAGACAAGAGCTTTTGTATGATTGGTCAAATGGGGACAAAATGGGTAGTAACTTATTGCAGGTACAGCTCTATAGTACCCTAAATAGAAACCACGACAGGTCACTGGAATCCAGAATCAATATAAACTCGCTATAGTATTTAAAAACATAAATAAACTAAATATACGCTATTGCTCGCAATTGAAACAATTTTACTAAAGCTTTTGTTTGGTTGTCCATCCCTCAATACACTTTTAATCAATTTAAGCTTAAAATTTTTTTGAATAAATGTGTAAGCTTTCTTTTGAAGAATTGATTGGAAAAATAAAACATGCTATAGTCAAAATCTGAAGGCTCTTTCACCAGTTCTCTTTTCCAACATCTAAATCCAATCGTGATCTTACAGTACAAAACCAAGTAATTCAATCAATATCGCTGCTGTTTAACAGTTCCTGAAAGTTTTCACTAATAATTCATTAGCACTAAACATGTAGTTAATAACCGTATTCATGTATCGGGACAAAACTTATTTGGCTATCTGAAAATATAGCCTTTTGGTTAAATATTTTAATTCAATCCCATTGTCCGTGTAACGTGATAAAATAAATTATAAAAAATATTTTAGTTTGATAATTAAAATTATCATACTGTCCTAATGTTAACCCATTAAAATAAAATAAATTATCTAAAGACAAAGCTCTATAATTAGAATTGTAATGTCTCTCCAAAGTCCATACATTGCAATAAGCTGTGTAGACTAAAATTAGGACCCTAAATTAGAAATTAAAATTTTACTCTAATACTCATCTAGCCTGGATTGGTATAGGTGATATATTTTTTTAAGTGTGGCAATAAACTTCTGATTTCCTAATGCCATATAGAAGTAAATATGTAATATATCCTAATAAGTATATCATAATAAACTATGTTAAGAAAAATAAATCATGTTAAATATAATTATTTATTATTGGTTATGCATCACAAAAAAACTGAAGCCCAAACCGTTCAAATTTGAGATACTTTTATTGATCCAAGTGTATGCATTGTAATATTCTTTAAAAAAAAGTTTAAACTAATATATCTACTTTTCAATTTAAATACATATGTGGTACTAGTGAGAACTTTGTCATCTATTTCACACAATTATAGCTTAATATTGAAGCAGTTATTGATAATAATATGTTTTAAAAACTATATGCATTGATCCATAAACTCATGAATAATTCTTTGGCTATTCCTTAACTAATCAATTTCAACTTGTTATTATATTGAAATTGGGTTAAAAGGCATTATTTCAAATGACCTTTAAAAACAACAATGAGGGTAATTTCATGTAGGAGTTAAAAATATATGTTTGACTCTTCGTTCCCTGTCAATGATTTTGAAACGGAAGCTTTTTAATAAGTCTAACAAGGTCAAGCGTAACGAAGAAGGTAAAAGGGAGATATATTTTTTTTACCCCCTTAAAGATAATTTGAAACATCCTGTTGAAGCCACATACATCCTCTACGCCTTCAAATATAAATTATTTAGAGAGAGCCAATAGCATTTGAAATACGCTTAGACATAGGAAACATAGTGGGTCTAATAGGTTCTTATTATCATGGTAGGTGGGATATTCTTTGCACTATTCCTCCTAAGCAACGAATAATATTCTTTCAAGTTCCTCAAGATAGCTAGAACGATAGTTACATATCTCCATGTGTTTTGAAAACTTTGTTTGAAAAGTGAATTATTTATTAGGTATTATTAGTATTCAAAATATTTTGTTATCTCTTAAATAGGAGTAATTTTATTTATCTTTACATAAAGAGGTCTCTTATTAGAGCCTTACTTATTTTCTTATTATATTTTTAATTATTCCAAACAATATTTAGATGATATTAATTTATTATATGCTAAATTATTGGCAGTAATATTTTGTTCTTGAATAACTAGAAGTCAAAGTTTTGTAATACAATTATTATATCGCTGTGTAATAATGACAATTAAGAAGATAACTATTGTTGTTTAATTTATATGAAAGATTGTGTATTTATAATGTTACATTTTATTCCCCTTGTACATGTGGTTTGTTTCATAATGATTGTCCATCAGAATGTTTATAAAACTAATAACTCTTGTAGTTAGATAAGTTTATATGTACATTCCAAAAAAATAAATTATACATTATTCAGCTAACAAATTATGACTGGAGTAACTGTTACAATTGTTCTCAAAGTAAATAGGATGTGGAAGACGAATAATCAAAGTTATCTTAAAGATAATTCGCAATTGTCCTAAGTTATAATTTTAAACACGGGGTTGAGAAAATGTTCACCCAATCCATTATTGTGAATATGCGGATAGCCGATGATAGGATAGGTAAGAGTGAGGTAGAATTTAAAGGAGGTGTTTTCGCACTATCTTGAAAGTAGATTGACCTATCGTCTCATATCACTCATCCAACACAGACCATGAGCAATAAATTAATGATCTGCACAAAGTAATACCCTGGATAGCTTAATGGTAGAGCGTAGGCAATCTAAGCCAAAAATTCCAGATACAAATATCATTTTTCAAATATAATAAATTACTTGTTTTACAACAAGCGTCTTGGTCCAGGGATGGGCACCCATGACTACTGATTTAGAGGTCTGAAGTTCGATTCCCGATCGATTCACACTTTTTTTTTTTACTGAAAAGGTAACTGTTCTTATGGTTACCATGGTGAGGTATATTAGACTTATGTTAGGTGTCAGATTTCCATAGGCACTACACCTTAATAATCACTATCATCACGTCATCTCCTTGAGGATATGACGTGTAGACAACCCCCAAGGTATATACTGGGTAACGTTCAGTTTCCATAGAGAGGCTAAAAGTCTACTTAAACATCTCTCACAGCCAAATATAAAATATGCTCTCTCTCTATATATATATAACATATGCTATAAATATATATAACATATGCTATAAATATATATAACATATGCTATATATATAACATATGCTATAAATATATATATATAGAACATATGCTTTATATATACAACATATGCTATGTATATAAAACATGCTCTATATATATTTATAGGCCTATATATAAAGTTGTTTTTCAGAATATTTTTAATATATGATAGTTTCAATATAATATATCTCAAAAATATTGATTATGTAGATTTTAAATACTAAATGACTTTACAATAGATTCTATTCTCATTTTAGTAATATGTCTAAATATATGTACGTGAAGTACTCCCTTTCAATTCGAAACAAAGCCAGAACGAATATATTAAACATTCCCGGAGCTGAATCGAGGCTCAAGTATTTAAAATAAAGTTGTTATCTGTAGAGAAACTTTGTGTATTAATATAACATTGGCATATATATATATATATATATATATTATTTACGAATATTTTACTAAAAAAAACCTGTTGCAGATCTCTTCATAAGTCTATAAATTACATTATCCTTTCAAAATATAATTTAATTATTACCAATTTTATATGTGTGATCATTATTTGGGTAGTGATTATTCGTTAAGTTGGAAATATTACTTTGCATCACTCCACTATGAAGTGGCTTATAAAAGATCAGTTCCTAACCCTTTTTAACTTGCGCACATTTTGGCAGCCCATTTCCATAAATTGTACAATTAATATTAGCAAAATTTGTAATTAATATAGTTGTTGTTCTTTCAAATGTATTTGTTGTAAATGGATATAAAAGGGCCGATACTGGGATTAAAAATAAATTTTGTAATAAGGTGGACAACGAGTGCATATATGCTTACATTCAAATATCAAAAATTACAATACAAATTAACATATTTAATTTAGCTATAGATTTATCAATAATTATAAAAAACTTTACTATGTTCTGAAAATTGATTTTTTTTTCAAGGTTGATTATTGAAGAAACTCAACATCGGCCCTTACCGTAGCGTTGAATTAATTTCACAAATTTTGACCTGTCTCTTGTCTTACACTTTTGCTAAATGAAGCATTTTCTGCCATTATTAAACATTTTTCGTGTACAATTCAATTTTCTGGTACGGACCCCAAGCTGGGAACCACTCACTTATAAACAGAGCCGTAGTGTAATTAGTCAAGGTAAGCGTGCCACTCCTAAGGTTATGTGGAGTGTATTTGCTGTACTATACAGTGAATACAGTAATAGTATAAAATTATAAAACAACAACATACACACCCGCCTCGGTGGTGTAGTTGGCTAACGCGCTTGTCGTGTTGAGATCGACTGCTGAGGACGGCGAGATCGAGGTTCGAATCTCGGTCGGGTGAACTGGGGGTGCTTTTTCCTAAATGGTTTTTCACTCTCCCTCCACACAAATGCTGGTTCACTTCCTCTAATTCAACCTTCCCAATTTATAATCCATTAGAGTAATTAGTACTTAAAGCGTGTAACTCGAACGGGTAGTAAGACGCCGTGCTAAATATTAATAACATACATGTGTTTTTTTCTAGCATTCAATATTTGTGAAGCTTCTTAATATTTGGAGTCTAAATTATTTTTAAAAGTGAAGTCAAATTTGATGAATTTTCAAAGTGAACTTGACCACGCCACCTATAAGTATTGAAATGAAATATATGTTTTAATATAATTGAAATCTTTAATGATACATTATTGAAAATTCAAAACAAGACATAACTTAATAGTCAGTATTTGTCGAAATATATATATTTGGATATATCTAACTTCTTTCAGAAAACCCGTATCTCCATTTAATTATTGCGATATTATTGGATAATTCTCCCGCTCCGAGCAGTTTCAAATCAAAGTTAGGAGTAGAAGGTTTCATATTAAGTATCTTCATGGAAACGTGAAGATTCCTCGATTCCGTTCTTTTACAATGGAGATAAGAATAATGAGAAGTTAAGCAATGATAAGGAATGAGATTTTAGAATTAATTTTTCTTATCGTGTATTAGTAATCGGAGTAACAGAAGGGGTAGCTTGAAACCATTTTCTAAGTAATTTGTAATTTTAGAAATAAAGTTATAAGTTAGTTCGAAATTACAACATGCAACTTTTGTGAAAATTTGAATATTACAATGTGGTCCATACAGATATAATTTAAGTTTCAAATTTAATAATCAGTTAAAATGTAACTGAACCTTATAAAATTAATATTTCTGCATTCAACAATGTTACTATCTGAGTTATTTATAAGAATAAAAAGCCCGCCTCGGTGGCGTAGTTGGCTAACGCGCTTGTCGTGTTGAGCTGCTCGACTGCTGAAGACGGGAAGATCGAGGTTCGAATCTCAGTCGGGTGAACTGGGGTGGTTTTTCCTAAATGGTTTTCCACTCTCCCTCCACGCAAATGCGGGTTCACTTCCTCTAATTCAACCTTATAAATTCCTAATTCATTAGAGTAATTAATACTTAAAGCGTAGAACCCAAACGGGTAGTAAGACGCGGTGCTAAAATTATTATTATTATTATTATAAGAATAAAACAGCGATAATCTATCTTCTGTAAAGGAAAACATTTCGTTTTATGAATTAATATTTCAATTCATTGGGATTTAAACTAATATTTATCCCAAGGATCGATTATAATATATATGTTAAAAGAGATCTCCTCAAAATCATGTTCTTACTTAGGACTAAAACTTTAATTATATAAGCAAGATTTAGTAAAGTATTTTATTAATAAATTGTAATTAAATTCTTCCTCCTCTCTCCCAACCCTTATATTAATAACGTGATGAATTATATAGATATAATCTTAATTTAAAGTGTACCACTACCCACATAGCTGAGCACGAAGACTATGGTGTAACCTTGATCAAGTCTGGTTCACCAGTCAGATGAAGATCTGGTCTCATAACCCGTTTGGATGTACTGTTGTAAATGGTTCTACGCATGTGGAATTATTTACTTTACAAACGACATTTATTATCCCCCCGTCTGTGATTTTAATAGATGGATAGCCCTCAGAGGTATTAAATCTTTTAGGACAAAAAAAAATTAAATACAAAAAAATAGAATAAAATATTATCATTATCTGGTGGGATTTTTTGTAAACTTTTATATTTTCAAATGACTATATATAGTTCTTATTTTTTTAATGTACCAAATAGTCATGTTTTATCAAAATTCATTATATTCATACGTAATTAACAGGGCTCCAACTTTGATTACCTAAATATATCGATGAGTTATTTAAAGACTCTAAAAAGTCATCAAATTTATAAAAATACTTTAAAAAACTACACAAAAATTTGGAATGAATGCTCACGACTAAGTAAAACACACGCTATCCAAATATTACAAAACCTGTGTGATTACAAAATGTTATTATAAATGCATTTAAAAATGGATTTATAACATAATGATAGTATTGAAATTAAGATATACTTATTCAACAAAAATGCCAAAAAATACCTCAAGAGACATAAAATTGGCGCAAACCGAGAAAATTTGACTTTAAAATCCGAAATGACAAAAAATAATCAAAAAATTACTTAAGAAATTGCATTTCCATAACCATGGAGCAATGAACCAAATCTACATTCTCTCTGTAATGTATCAATAAAAATTTACATTCAATTCAAATTCAGACCCTGGTAATAAATAACACTACCATTTCAATGATTTATAAGTTATATAAATTAAAATTACTGATTTAATAACCTAAGTCAGAATTCATATTGCACTTGGTAGCCATTGAGTGGAAGGTCTTTGTTGAAATTTTAATTCAAGTGTCAAAGTAGTATTTTTACACAAGTAATTATTTTTTGTAGTGTTTCACAATAATTAATTACATTTACTAATTAAATACCATATTTAATCGCCCTTTTAATTCTGTGTTGATAATTATCCTTTAGATTAGATCATTTATTGCTCATTGTATCTCAATATCCATCGGATTAATCAAATAAAATTTTATCTATTGGAATAGTCTCGAAAAAGGTCTGATTTAGAGGAAATATACTTATATTTGAATACGTGTTAAGGGACAAACCATTTAGGAAAATACCTTACCAAATATGGCTTTGATTTAGCCCTAGACTTCCCCGTCAGTGATAAATCCAAATTAGACAAATTTAGCCCATTTGCCAACATATGTGGCTTTGAAGATTAGTTATTTAAAAAAATATATGAATAACAATTTTATTTCAACATATAACTTATTATTTTATTAATTAAGATACAAAAATTAAGAATAAATTCTTTTCATAGCTGTAGTGTGGCCAATAGCCAATACAACAATAATAATTTACCATGTATGCCAATAACATATCCATTCAATAGTAATATAAAATAAGAAATTATTTGAGATCAAAACGGTACGCCCCAACGGCTAAAATATATAGTCAAGTCTAATAGTCTAACAGGAATGTGGATCTTGAGTCAAACCCTGGGTGATCGTGCTGCCGTAAGATATGTTTTTAATGTTCTGACCTAATTTATTTGGGATGGACATTTTAGAGAAAAATATACAAATAAAATAAAATCTACTACCCATTTGGGTTATACGTTTAGAATATAAGTAATTACCAAAACAATGTGATGATATATTTTGGTTTTCCGTCACTGAAATAAATTCACATAATTTTACATGGAAGGGTGTATTACTAAATGTATCTGAAATACAATTAATCAAATGCTCTATCTATAATAAAGGTTATTGGCAAACGTATCAAGAGCGGACTTTTCATTTTTTTTTACCAGTGCGTCTTACTACCTGTTCGGACTGTACGTGTATGTACTAATTATTACGATAGTGTATTAGGAATGTTGAATTTATAGGGAATTTGCCTTCATTTACTTGGAAGAAGATTGGAATATAATTTTGTAAAAACCACCCTCAATACTCCCGACCGGAACTCGAACCTCAATCTCCTTGTAATAGGCAGTCTAGTCTAATATGAGAGTGACTATGTGGCCACCGATCACAATCACCAACTAACAGTTAAAGGATAACTGTAAATATTAGTGGATGAATATAAGTTAAGCTTGCTAACCCCCAGGGAAAACGGAGTGTACATGATTGTTGTCAAAATACAATATTACTAAATTGAGATATTTTATTAAAACATTTGAATCATTAATCGTATCTTATCCTCTAAAATTGAAATAACACTATTTTATAACTCTGTAAATAATTTGGTATGTTTGAATGCGTTCAGGAAAACTTAAAACTAACACATTTTAAAACAACGTACTATGCCTATTATGTTCAGAATATATTAAAATAGAGTAATTTGGTAATTTATTAAATTAAACATACATTTTGAAAGTGAATGGTATTTGCCATACGACATTGTAATTTTCCATAGGAACCTATAATACCTTTCTACAAATAAAACCTATTCAAAGATTATTATTATGTCGTCAGCACCAATGACATGTTATATAAGATGTTATATATTATGGACATATCATGGAATCTTACTGCAGCATCCCAGAATTTCAAAAGACGTCCCCCTGCCTAACGATCATAATGAAGTGAAATTTAATATATTGTGAAAATATTTATTAATAAAATTGTCCTAAATTTTGTTACCGGGTCTATAAACCTTCTGGCTATAGCGATTTTTGTTTAGCTTAAAGGGTAGGGATGAGGAATTTAAAATTATAATAATAATTATTATTACTATTATTAGCACTGCGTCTTACTACCCGATCGGGTTATACGCACTTACGCTAATGTATAATGGTAAGGTGATTGTGAGATGAAATGGAGGACCTACAGTTTAACGTGTAATCCGAACCACGGTGGAAGCCTGGCATTCCCCACATTCACAAGGTGTCTTGTCAGAGGTGAAGGAAGCGTTTGGTAATCAATTTAAAAGTTTATAGAGATTTTTCCAACGTTTACGCTAAGAGAGCGTGACAAATATATTTACAAAAAAAACAAAACATTCATACACCTAACCTGGGTAAGAGCCCCAACCTCTCAAATCACTGGTACACCAGAATATATAAGATTGACATTTAGTCGTTGAGCCTACCAATGAGGATTATTTAATATATTAATTGGCTAATGTTATATTATTTTATAGAAATATGTATAGATAGTAATAGTATATTAAGCACTGTTCACGCGCCTAGTAATTCAAATCTTGTTTAAGACTCTCTGTGAGTACAGAGAAAGTTAAAGCAAGAGGAATATAAACTTGTGCTAGTTTAAAAGTAAGTAAGAACTGTTTGGAACTCTGAGAAGCTCTGGGAAGGGGTAATCCTTGAATCTTGTTTGCACTGGATTCACGGCTTTATTATGCATTTTCCTTTACCCTTTTCTAGCTTTACAAGGGCAAAGCAGAACACCGGCTTTAGACACGTTCTTAAATACCTCAACTGAAAAATTAGCATTGATTCATCTTTGAAATAGACATGATCAGGAAAAAGTTTAGAATATAACAATTGCAGATGAACACGTATACTAATAAAAGTATAATCTATACACTACAACGAAATATTCCATACTATTTAAGGTATTTTGTTTTATTTTTGTTTTTCTGCTTAATCTTACTACCCACCCAAGCTATTCAGCTATTCAGCACTAATGAGGTAGCCAATTTCCAAACATCTTTCCAGGAGTTAACACCTGATCTCTCGATCACTAGGTAAGCAGGAAATTAATCCATGTACAGTACCTACTAATGCGGGTTTTATCTATTATTTCAATATACTTGTAGTAATACAGTGTTAAATCTACTCCAAAATACGTGAGTAAAAGACCTGCTACCACCTATGCCAGCACCTACTATGAACTCCAAATAAATCTAGAGTACGCACTTTATTGATACTTTATCCGCACTAAGAAACTAAAAACAATTATTAAAAAGAACTTGAAACTACATTTCTAAGCAGTATAGTCAGTGACTACTTAGTGCACACATTTTCATGACGGTAAAGACTATACTTTTATTTATATGCTAGGGTGACCTGGCGGTCTAGGGGTAAGGTGTCAGACTTCTGTGCTGACGGCCGGGGTTCAATCCCCGGTCCCGGCATAAATTTATCTGATTACCAAACCCTTCCTTCACCTCTGACAAGACATCTTGTGATTGTGGGGAATGTCAGGCCTCCACCGTGGTTCGGATTCCACGTTAAACTGTAGGTCCTCCATTTCATCTCACAATCACCCTACCATTACACATTAGCGTAAGTGCGTATAACCCGAACAGGTAGTAAGAAGCGATGTTAATAATAATAATATTTGTATGTTCATTTTTACCCCTTTTGCCATTATTTGAAAAGTCCCACTTAAACAAGTGTTTCAAAAAAATAAGTAGCGAGATGAATGGTCCTACAAGAGAGGTCATATTACCTTATATATTGAAACACCCTCGTAAAATCAGATATATTAATTCAATTTAGGATTATTAACAACTTCTAAATCATTGTTTATATGATTTTTACCACTATATATTATTACTCGTTTGACTTATAGGCAAATTGCTTATTATTATATAACTATTATTGGAAAAGAAACAAGAGAAAGACAGAGAGAAAAATGGTTGAAAATGTTCCAAAGAAACCTATTCAAGCAAGACTTTTGAAATGTTATAATGTATCATGATTTAAAATTAATAAAGGACCAAATCTGTAAGAAATTAAAATATTCGATAACTTTGGTTATTCATGTTTTATATTTTAACTTAATTAAGAGCTATAATTAAACTTAGGCTCAATCTATTTTTAACCGTTAGGTTATAGACGCAATATAGTCAATTTATTTTGATTAATAACACAAGTAAGTATCTTGAAAATATTAGCTTACACGTTGGCCCAAACTGTAGTAAAATGAGAGAAGATTTAATTTATTTTAACTTTTAAAATAAGTATTGTAATTCTATGGTTTTAAATAAATAATACATACATATTCTGACTTTCCTATGAATTTGATCAGGAATATTCCACCAAATATTCATAGAATAATGTAAATATTGATCACTTGCCTTAAATTGTCCATTTATATACATAGGCCATTTTACTATTTTATTTATTTCTAAAAACTTATATTCAATGTTCCCTCAGAAACATTACAAGAAAATGTATGAGCATGGCTATTAAATGTTTAACATTAAATCCTATAATTAACTGAATAATGATTTTTACAAACAGATTCTATAAAGTCCACTGTACCGAGAAGAGAGATTGACTATATCAAATGAAATTCAAGTGGCCATTGCTAGGACATTTAGTTTAGCATTTAATTGATGGTATTGTTTGGACCTTTGTCTAAAGTCATAGACTAGCTCAAGCTGAGAGCCCATCTGAGAGAACTCCTATTTATAAATGGGATCATTCTTTGTTTGTCTAAATTTTTCCCTTGCATCATTATTCAGATTTATTTATAATCATATATTATACTATATATATTATTTTAATAATGTATATTGGGGTGACCTGGCGGTCTAGGGGTAAGGTGCCGGACTTCTGTGCTGGCGGCCGGGGTTCAATCCTCGGTCCCGGCATAGATTTATCTGATTACCAAACCCTTCCTTCACCTCTGACAACACCCTACCATTACACACTAGCGTAAGTGCGTATAACCCGAACGGGTAGTAAGACGCGGTGCTAATAATAATAATAATAATAATAAATGTAGGATATTCTCCCCATAAGTAGCTGTGACTTGGTAGCTAGGTATGTATAGAACTTCGAAGTAGCCTCCTAACAACTGGCTTACTTCTGCGGCCCCCTCTTCTCAAAAGGTCTTAAAACTCGCTGTTATATACCCAAAAATGAGGGATGCTTCCCCCCAGTTACTTGTTTTGCCCAAACTCTGTGTTTTTCTAACTGGTATAACAATATATATTGTTTAAATATAACCTGATATGAACACCTGACCGCTGATTAAGATCAGTTGAGACTATGCGTATGTTTACTGGCCAAAATTAAAATAATTCAAAAAATATATAGGCTAATCAAACTCTCAAATAATTACTCTTTAGTCTTGTTTATTGGTGGTGGAGTTGTAAAAGATTGAATCCCAAACAAAAATATTAATGTTGCTTGTAATATATTGATTCTAGTTCTCTCTCAATGCTAATGCTGGTATATTTCCTCTTATTTATACTTATTCCTCTTTCATCTATTGAAATAAACTAGCGGACATCTTGGGTGATAATCAAGACGCGATGCACGTGTTCTTAAGTGGTGAACCTGGTTTGAATTATTTTGTGGTTTAAAGGTGTTTATCACTCGTATTTAGTATCTTAGAAATATACTAGTCTCTTATTATTTAATATTCTACCAGAATTCAGTGAATATACTCTTTTATGAATTTCAAGAGGGTAACCACAAACACTTCTAGATTTGTTGGTAATTTGAAAGAGTTTAGCTACAAATGGGATTCTTGATAGATTGATATAAGTTTAATTATTTTAATTGAGCTTTCGGAACAAATTAGTATTTAATTTTAATTACAAACTAATTTAAATACTCACAGAGCGTTAGCCATTTATTGTTTTTATCTAATAAACGGGACATTAAGAATTTTTCTAATCACAGCATTTAAATATTTATCAAGGCTATATGCATAAATGATAACTACTCTAGAGGAGTAGGTATCATCAGTACGGAAGCATTTTAGAGACAATACTCCCGATTTTGCTTGGAAGAAGAGTGTGGAACCATTTATGGGAAAACAACTCTCTGTTGACCTGACCAATATTCGAACTCTGATCTCTCCGTCATCAGCAGGCCAGTTCAACAAGAGAGTGGCACCTTAGACCATTCGGCCACCAAAGTGGGCTTTTAGATATAAATGACATTAATTTATACCTCGCCTAGTATTAAATCAGTTAGAGTACCTTGTAGAGTTTGGTCTATAGATTCTATGGTGGTTTTACTTTTCTTGTAAATTAAACTACAACATGGAAATAAAAATACAATGTTTTGAAAGGCCGATCAACATATTTTATCCAGGTTTCAGATTAATGAAGGGCTTCCACCGTCCATTTTTTTGTCCTTTTATTTTAAGATCCTTTGATTGTTATTTTCTACGATGCTGAACGTGTTTGATATTGATAGAAATAATAAAAAATGTTTTGGTACAATGGTCGAAAGGGTATAGCTATAGCTATGGATATACAGAGGGTTCCTGTTAACTGGGACGGTTAGGAACTAAATCACTTTGGCCCATCCAAGCGACTTCCCCGATTAAGGAAGATTTTAACCAATGAACTAAGAAAAAAAAATTCTAACAGAGCAAATATGTGAACAAAATAAAATTAATGTGATATTTAAAGAAACACAATGTATTTAATGCAAAATGGTATAAATATGTATTTAATAACAACTAAAACTAAAAGAAAACGAACACGTTATGTAAATAGCATAATATGGAAAATGGAGATAAGAGTCAAAATAATTAGCGTTTCAAGCAAAGGTTAAACCTTTATTTGCGTTTTGTTTTAAAAAATATTATTAAATGTACCATTACTTGGGGCCATTTCCATAGTCAGATTTGGTACGTAAGTATAGCGCTATACTAAATACAGGGTGACACAATCCAAACCAGAATGGAATGATCCAATTTGGAGCATGCGTGCGATCTACACACGGCTTGTTGATCACTCACGACCGTCACTGCCCCAAATCATCAGCGAGATGCCACAAATAAGTTTAAAAAAATGCAGGCTAGATACTTGTTTAGTTTCTGTTATTCAGATTTTGTCCCAAATAAATGGATGCCATTATTAATCACTGCCCCAATCAACCGGAACTCAAAGTATATTTTTTAATTAGTGATTATTAACCTCTTTTAGTTATAGCCCTCTACATTAATAGAAATTATTCAATAAAATGAAAAATTACCATGTCGTCGTATATAAATAAATTCTGTAATTTGATTGTTATTTAATATTTTAATGAGGATAACTTCGCTATAAATTAAATTATGAAAATGGGTATTAATATTAAATCTTATTCAATTAAAAGTTTATAGTGAATTAAAATTTTTGAAAAAAATATTCTTTGATATGTTATATACTACTAGTAATATAAGTATTATGTAACATATATATTTTTATACATAAACATGTACCGTAAGGAAACATTTATGTGAAATTAATGTTCTCATAATATTTCCAGTTGTTTCCTTACCCTTCTCAAAAATGAAATATTAAAGATATATATTTGTATAACCAAATTGAAAATGTATAAAGATAAAGGTGTGAAATGTGAGGGTGCAGTAGTGGGAATATACTGTGGAGTAATTTGATTGCAAAGGTAGGATGATTTATTTGAGCCTACACTTTACCACTCCTTTCTTATTACGCTTGCTTTCATTTTAACAAGAACACCCTTTCTTGCTTTCTTGCTTTCTATTTATGAATATTTATTTATACTCTCCAAGATAAATCAAGACAATCTTTTATAGAATAAATATGATATACATAAACCAAGTTAAAAGAAATGTATTTTATGTAAAAAATATAATAATACCGATAATTGACCCGAATATTGGGTTTTACGCTTTAAAATAGATTATTTATCTTTAAACTCACATCTCAATAATTTTTAAAATTGTTAAACAACCAATAATATATCAACACCAAAGTTTGTTTAGAAATTCTTAATACCCGAATATAGTGGCATTTAGAATAATATGAGGTGACCTGGTGGTCAAGGGGTAAGGTGTCAGACTTCTATGCTGGTGGCCAGGGTTCAATCCTCGGTCCCGGCACAGATTTATCTGATTACCAAACCCTTCCAAACTGTAGGTCCTCCATTTCATCTCACAATCACCCTACCATAACACATTAGCGTTAGTGCGTATAACCCGAACGGGTAGTAAGACGTGGTGCTAATAATAATAATAATAATAATAATAATAATAGAATAATATGACTTCAACATCGTCTGGAGGTGACAGGGTTTGAGTCCCTGCTGGTTGTACCGATTGTAGTTTTTTCATAATCAAGCTAGTTCAGGAACTGTTCATTTCCAATAAAATACATTTTATTTATTCTTGGCACATTTATTTAAATATACGGATATCCATGAAGTGCAGTGAAATGTAGTCCAAACACACTAAAAGGATTAAATAGGCAGGAAAAATCATAATAGCATTTATAAGTGTAATTTCTATCTACAAGTCAAATTTTTCTTTATTTTATATTTTGAAAAAGTATAAGTATGGATATTTGTTTGGGAGAGATTACGTATGAACATCACATCAAAGGGAATTATATACAAAATTATGATAAGAGGCACCGTTATAGTTTGGTTCTATATATTGAGAATAAGGGAATAACAAAATTTATTTTATGTTCTAAAAGAAAATATTAAATAAATACATAATTATATTTTTATTGAATTTCCGTTGCTTCATGCATGCAACACAAAAGGTTTTATATAACCGATCTAAATATTCAACCAAACAATTTTTTTTCTTTCCTTAGAAATAATTTTATGTTAGACTTATTTAAATTAATTATGAGCTCCAATATTGCCATGCGTATCAACTAGGTTGTTTGATTTTCAGTGCATGAATTGTTATATATTTACTGAATCTGTATTAATTTGTATCAATAATAATAATTATTTTACCTATATATTCCCACCAACTTATATTAACTAGTACCAATAATAATCTTAACTTTAACTATGAAGCCCCACAAATACACTGAGAAGCAATATCTAGATACATATAGGCTATGTAAGAATACGACATAGTTTTAATATATTTATTTAATTTTCTTGATGCACTTTGATTATTTCAAACCAGTTTCATTCTGCTCCAATTGAAAATCTAGTTTTTTCGAAAACACACTAATTTGAATACATGATAAGATGAATTAATTTAACTCTCCCTCTGAATGAAAGCAATTACGGTAGCCAGGATTTGGGGTTCAATAATTATAGTATCACATTATAATTATAAAATCACACTATGGACACCAACTAGTTTAAATATCCCCAAAAAGTGGTGTCTTTCATTAGAAACTTCAATTTCCTCAAAACCATCATCCAAGATTTAAGAATTTTCTGTTGCTACTAAAAAGATGGCTTCACTTGTTTTAGAAAAATAAGATCAGCTCCCAAATCCGACATGATTTTTTTTCCTTCCTTAACTTGACATCGTCTATGCCTAACACCAAGGATTAGGCTAGTCATTCCTTCAATTCTCTCTACTGGAAAGCCAGAAGACTAATATAATGGAACATCTAACCTATTAGTGTAAGGTCTGTTCACGGTAGGAATTGATTTCTGAAAGGCCTTTTTCCCTACCATAAATCTACTATATAGTAGGATATTGGTAGGAAAAAAGACCTTTCAGAGAGTAATTCCTAACGTGAATGGAGTATAGCATTAATAAAGTACACAGTAATGTAATGTATTTACCTGGGAGGAGAAGCTTTGATATCCTGTATGGAGATTTTATGTTGTCTCATCGGTGGGCACGTGATCTAAACATCAAGCTCCTTTAGTTCGGTTTGCTATTTAAAGAAAATTATGGCTCAAACTTATGGCTGTGGGTACTGAAGATGATTTTCTTCAATTGTTTCACACTCTCTTTTAAAGCATCGTTGGGCACATTTTCTCTAAAATTATATCCTCCTTATAGTGGTAAGAAATAATAAAAAAAAAATCATTATGAATATTTGTCAATGTTGCCATCAATCTTTTCCACAGCTAAATGGTGTTTTGGCTATTTTCATTTAAAAAGACTTACTCTATTTCATTGTGTTTTATAATTTAGCTAAATGCTATCCATTATTGAAACTATTTTTTAAATTTGAAATGAAATTGATATACTGTATTTGAATCTTACAATTTAATGGCATTGTTAACAAACTCAATATTTTCTATAAAAATATGATGAAAAACGTAGATATAGCCTATAGTAGATGCACATGCATTCCCAATGAATATTACGTAAATTTACATCATCGTAACAGATCTTCATTTTATATAGCTGTCATTGAATATCGCTCTGTTTAATAATAATTTGGTTAGTTTGCTACTCGCTTAAATCTATTCAGTAGTGACAAGACGTGTATTAATCACATCTTGTGAATATGTGGAATGCTAGGCCTCCACCGTGGTTCGGATCCCACGTTAAACTGTAGGTCCTTCATTTCATCTCACAATCACCCTACCATTACACATTAGCGTAAGTGCGTATAACCCGAATGGGTAGTAAGACGTGGTGCTAATAATATTAATAATAGTAATAATAATAATAATCTATTAGGTAACTCAGCTGTAAGCACAGTTCCATTGAATCTTTTTTTTTAGACAAGAGGTCCCAAGAGCTAATAACGCAAGCTCTTCAAGCGAAAGTTGGACATGATGTTATGGTTCTTTGGTGTTTTGAAAACACCTGCAAGGGATTTTCTCAAATAAATAAGGGATTCTACAACATGTCAAAGGTTGTATATTTAAAAGTTCCTTGGCGTTTTCAAAAAAATTGTTCTTTCTTTTTACCTTCATAAGGAGCTATAAACTTCATAACCGATAGTTCTTTATATTAATATCTGTTTATATATATATATATATATATATATATATATATATA